>SKCR01048225.1:0-39212 GCA_019454045.1 Zanthoxylum bungeanum
ATTGAGAGTCTAATTTTGAGGCGTATATTATATTTTCTTAAAGTAATATTTGCCCCTACTATATATTATAAGGGTTGTAAACAAATTCACTTTAGGATACAATAAAACTCTAGAGATGCAATACAACACGTTATTGAATCTATACTAGAGAATTTCGAAGGAAAAAAAATATTATATGATATAAATAAATTCATGCCTAATATATAGAAAATCAAAAATTTCCTCCAAAAGACGTACTTTGTAATCATGATTTTCGCATCAGCATCCCATTATCACGCCAATGAGAAATCATTGTCGCGACAATATACATGAGCATCTCATTGTCACGCCAATGAGTATCCATTGTAGCGAAAATATAAGTCATAATGTTATTTTGCATCAGTGTCTTATTGTCGTGCCAATGAAAAACTATTGTCGTGACAATATTAGTCAGAATACTCTTTATGTCTAAGGTCTCATTGTCGCGATAATGAAAGTCAGAATGTCAGGTTGAACCCCACGACCTGTTTGGACAGGTCGATCACTGATGTGTCAGCGAATGGGCGATAACCGAACCAATATATGTCGATATCCTTCATATTTTATAACATCTTACATTGATAAATTAATTACTATTTTTTTGAATGTAAATCTAAATTCAACAACAATCTCCCACTTTGTTAATTATCAATCTAGAAATCAATTGATATTATAATGCATAAATAAATGAGTTTTTCAACTTGAACCTTTAGCTAGAACCAATACTTCAAAGCATTAACAAATCTGAGGTTGACTATAGCATTGAACCTAGAATTTACGTGTTAACACCGTAAAATACAGTTCGCTCATAACAACGATTGATTTTCAAAAAATTCTCGTAAATCAACTAGCAATTTTTACGGCCTTATGCTCTATCATTTCGATGAAACATTTTCAAAGATCAACCTCATACACTTTGTTAGAAGCAGCACCACTTCTCATGTTTACATAGGTGGAGTTCCATTTTACCTTCTTAACTTCATTAAGAGTGAAACTCATCCTTTTTTTTATATAGCCACTAAATATATTCTTTAGTAACACATCCGCTTATGTGTAACTCGGGCGATGGGCGTAGCAGAAGCGCGGTTCGGGCGAAATCGTAATTTAAAACTTTTTCAAATTACCGAATAAACTTTTCAATATCTAATATGAATAATTTATTCATATTTCACCTAAACCTATTTATTCGATATCAAATAGCGAAATAAATATTAAGGAAACGTCGCGAAACTTTAACGAAAAACGTTTTTTCCGCAAAATGACGCAAAACACATTTTTACCGAACCGACCACCCGACACTTATGGAAACTATCCAGGTCAGCCCCAATAGTGTTAGGGCAGTTCATGGGCTTCCCGAACAGTGAAAAATTCACTGTTTGGACAGCCGTCACCCGATTGGCTCAAAAGTCACCCGGAAACGCCGTTTTTGGCCGTTTTCGCTTATTTCAACTCCGAAACACTTTCCGGCAATTAATCCAACTCTCAAAACACATCCAAAACATTCACAAAACACATTTTTCATCAAAAAAATCAGTACACTCCCAGGTCTGAACCAGTAACCGAATTTGCCAAAATTTCATGCTTTAAATCCAAATTTTCAACATTAATCAAATTAATTTCAACACCAAATCAAGTCATCACATATGAATCACCCAAGAACAATTCTAGGCATTACAAGAGTGGTCATAACACTATAAAATGACAACATGTCATCTAATGAATAAATTGGATAATAGTTACACTAATTCCATCCAATTACACTTCACACATGCACACAAGCTTCCAATCCATCATTCACAACCAAAAGCCCCAATTTTCAAATTTAAAAGCACCCTAGAACTATTCTAAGAATTCAAGAAAATATGAAACTAATTTCTAAGCTTGGGTTATAGTAGATTACCTTTTAATCTCTTGATTTCCAAGCCTTTTCTTGAATTTTTCCTTTATTTCTTCATTGATTTATCAAACATATTTTGAAACCCATTTTGAAAGAGTTTTTGGCCAAAAATGAAGCTTAGAAGATGATGAAAACATTTTCCCTCATTTAATATACATTACCGACTAAAGAGGGGCATTTTTTTCAATTCCAAAAAATTAAATCAAATAATTGAATTAAACTTTTTTGTTAGACAAATCATATTTACACACATAAGGTTTAATTATATCATGCCATGTGTTCAAATAATAATTGGACAAATTTTCATAAAATTTATGGAAAAAGTTTAATTAATCAATCATTTAAATATTTAACAATTAAATATCTAAATAATTAATTAATATAATTATTATTATATATGTATTTTTATTTACAATAAATAACAAATACATATATTTATGGCATGTGTCAAAATCTCATTTGACGAATAATTAATGTGTATCTAATCGTATTATGTATCAAATATAAATATATATAATTATTATCGGACAAAATCCCCTAATACATGTGTTATCATTTAACCGATTAAACGATCCGAATTAACTCATTTATTCCGGTGAAGTATTATGAATAATCAGTATTATTCATATTGTGTTGCCCAAGTGCTCAATGAGTACACTTCATATTGTAGGACTATCTAAGTTTAGGATTATCCGTCACGAAATCCAATTTCGTGTCCATAATTCACCAACTCATGAATTATGATGACCACGGATAATCTCGCTAAACTATGCAACCCGAAGTCATTGCATACGTATAATTCCTCCGTCACAGACTATCTATATTATACCTGGGATATAGATAAGAACGTCAAATTCGTTCGGTATAATATAGTCGACTTTCAATTTACGATCTCTAAATAATACTCGGAACTGATTTCCGAAGTTATACTACGGCCATGGATTTACTAGATCATAAACACGTGAGGATGCCTATGCCTTGTACACAGGACTGACATATATTATCTTGATACGCACTGGATATCATGAGCATCAGTCCACACCCAACGAACAAGCGGAGGTTTGATCTAAATAGATCGATGACGTGACTGCCATCAAAGTGTGGATGATAACTCATATATCTCACTGTGGTATCTCAAGTCGAAGGACCACTATGCTCGCTCAACTCGAGAAGATTCCTATTGACGTTGGTGTACCATCTACTAGGAAATCTTCAGTGAGTCGTTCAGTGTTTATCAAATAAACACCTACATGTCTATACGAGTCTCCCGAGACTCATGGTTCATTGGGATAAACCATCGGACCAAGTCACGATATACGACATATACTGGTCTCAGTGGATTTAACTAACCGACTCGTGTTAGTAAATCTTGACCTGGAACTTTATTTAAGGATATACATCTTATAGTACGCTTCCCAATATCAATTACAAACTACGTTGTTACTACTGCGTACTACATTGTAAATCCTAGGGTCTTTTTCTAATATACACGTATCACTAAACCAGATTTAGTTTCGATCTAATCACAATCAGATATCTAATCGTAATTAGATCGAATAAGTGTATAAAAGACAAGGGTGCTACCATTAAATTAGTAATATTATGGAAAAATATAATTGCTCGTATTTATGAATCAGACATAAATACGATCCAGATTAGCACTCTGAGCACCAACCCTAACAATTTCTCCCACTTGCTCTAGTGCCAATCCACGGTATCATATACACATCTAATGTGTATCACACACTCATGGCCCTCAAGAGCTCACCTAGCACTCAAGAGGTAGGCAACAACAAGTAAGCTCGCTTTAAAAAATTGGGTCTGTCCAACAAACCCAACCGTTTTACTTGGCCAGCATCATTCATATTTTGCAGAATCCAAATTATACATCAATATGACTCAGACGCTATATCAGTTCTGTGTTATAGCTACTGAGTTGTCTATGTATTTAGAAATCAAACCCAAATACTTAGAGACAACCGCAAGCACTACACTAATATCAACACTTATAATCATTGAGGTCACTTTGCAACTTTTTAAGTCAATACTTCAAAAGTCTCAACTGATTCCACTAATTCAGTAGAATCAACGGTGACACTCCCACTGCATCTTTTCTGACGTTATATGACATAGAACATATAATGTCATAATTAGGATCAAAACTAATATGACCTTATGGTTGCAGACTAATTCTCCATGAATAAGAAACTCGTTCTTAATATCTCAAAGATCACAAAGAACATGTTGTTAAGATCCATCTTATGGTCTACAACATATCAAATAACTCGTAACAGTTACAATTAAATGAGATCTATAATAATCGCACATAATATAGTATTCATTACGCATCATCATATGATGCACAAGATTGACTAGACATTCCAATCAATCTCTCTTTCGACAAAGGTATCATCCTTTACGAAGATGAACACTATATATATATATAAAAGACACGTTAACTGTAAAACATTATACTAACTGTCATACATTAGTCTTACTGTGTCCTTTATTAGATTCAAATCTAATGTACGAGTAAGAGAATATCTCACAAGTCTCTTAGTTTTATATCATATATAAAACTTTATATCAAATATATCAGAAACTGCTCCCACTTAATTACACTAATACAGCGAAGAAACTTAAGTAAATAGTATACTTTACTTTACAACATCTCATTATTACATTAATAATGACAATGTCGTTAGAATATATAACACTAGAAAAAAATTGTATGCTCCCACTGACCCTACTGTCAAATATGTATTCTATGTACTTGATAAAATCAGACAATCTGACTGTATCAAAATTAAAGAAGACATATTTTTGGAAAACTTATCTGAGTCTACAATAAGCTCCATAAGTTAGTATATCAAACTGTGATCTTAGCAGAATACAAACTCTAAGGCCACTCTAGAATAAACTTCTTCAATAAAGAAACAACGACGAATTTCTCATTCGAAGAAATCATTCAGAACGCCACTTTGCATTCTTTAGCCAAAATATATAGTTTAATATCAACACTAACCAACAGATCTTTAACTGTTCAATTAGTGCGACAAGAGACAAGTTTTCTCAGAATCTACAATAGACTACTGAGTATAACCTTTCTCATTGTAATACTATAAATGTCAAACCTTTATCAAGCTTACTTGCTTTTGTTGCGCAAAAATTTGCACATTTTATAAACGATTCATATCGAAATCTCAATCAAGTTCAAAACTTGATCGTAGCAAGCTACGAACAATTTTAGAATATGGTTCAATGTAATTTTCCAAATCGATATCAATATAGCTCCCACTATAAGTTTAGATATTTTTTTTCTTCGATAGAAAAAACAGAATCATTAAGTATCAAATACTTTGTAAGTGATTCTGACATCCTAGTGACTTATACAGAAGTTGTCAAATGGTCATTTCATCTTATTAATTATGTAGTTCCATTATAATTTATCATTCTTACATTTGACTTCAATAAGTCAAGTCTTTTCTGCAATCGTCAACATCCATGTTAACCTAAGTAACAAAATAATTTTATTACTCGGGATCGTAGAAAAGATATTCTATCAAATAGAATACAATATATTCTAATTAATAAATAAGATAAACTCTTACTTGTATCTCCGAGGCGCAAGTATTTTCAATTATATAACAATTATACAAAATACAGTTTCAAATCTTAAACTTTCAAGATTCAAATTTTCTACTATACATATCATATACGTAACTGTAGAAACGAATGGAACATTAATTAAAGAGATGAATTAGTGTTTGACTGGAGCATAACCCCAAGTATTGAAACTAATTCGGTAACAACTCAATATCAACGAATCAATCATATAAGATTCAATTACTCCCACTGACCAATTTCATCAAAATGAAACCGTGGAGTTTAATATTGAGTAAGAATCACATTCATTAAATAAATTTTAACTAATTGCCTTAATTCATGTGTTTGATTCAAATCAAATGTCTTTGAACAATTCAAAGATTCACGATGAATTTTAAAGATATAGTTTTCAATACTCTACAATAGAATATCTTAGAACCATTCAAAATTTATATCCGTGTTTCATCAGAAATATATTGAAAGTTCTCGAACCATTCAAGACATTTAATATATATTCTTCTAGAAACATGTAACCAAGTCATGACAGTTCATTAACAAGTTACGAAGTAAAGAAACTATCCAAGACAATTTCTAATTAATTAAACTACATACATCCAATGTTTAGTCTAATAAATCTTGTGGTCCAATGACGATCATTGGTTAAATGAGATTTAATCACATCCTGAATACTATATTCATTACATGGATAAGGATATGAGGTGTGATCTCGTATCAGACAATCCTTTACCATAGGAATACAAGCATCCAATGCTTATGTGATAAAATCTCATAAAGCAATGTTCTAAGTTATATATTTAACCGAACATTTTCTTAATATTTATCTTTTCATTAATGACCTACTAGTCTTATTAAAATGTGTAACACTGTTTATAAGAACAATAACTATCCAATAGTCGCAAGTTCTGATATCAAATATCAAAACAGTTATTAAACATTATTTTAATTAACTAGACGGGAGATCTGGTATCCAATACCTATAGTTGTGTCGTATTGTGAGAATCGATATTCTCTATACACAACTATACACACCTCATTTCTTAGCTTTATAATTTGCGTTCAATTATTCACAACAATTGCAAATAATTGATTAGCAAACTGTGTCAAACACGTGACTTCTAAAGTCACTAAAGCCAAAAACGTCATTATAAGATAAACAAATACTAAGGGGGTTTTTCTTAATGACAGTCAAGAATCTCGAGACATGAACTATTCAAGTCAATTCTTACTGCATAAGAAACTATTCTCTTCTAGACAATTATGTCCTAACCAGATATCCATTTAGATTACCTATCGTGACTTAGTAATAAGTCACACACAAACCATTTTAATTTCAAGAAAATCGGAACAATAGTTCCCGATGATTTCAACTAATCTAACAATATCTAAGTCTACTATCTTTCTAGAACTATTCTGAATTACGAAACCATAAGTAAAGTCAGAAAACCTATTCAAGTAATATGTTATCAGTGGATTAGAAGTATAAATCTATAAACAATATAGAATAAAGGAAAACCGAAGCAAAATTTTCTATAAAATTACGCACTGCTTTAGTTTGGATTTTTAAAAACCCAGCAGTGTTTCCACTACTTTTTCGTAATTCCGTAATCCCCCCGGACAACGTGGAATTCAATAATTAAATCGAATTCCATAGTGAGAGTAGGATCCCATGAATATATTTCGACTCATAGCTTTTGCACGATCTCGCCTACGTATATTCATTAGGTAGACAACCCATTGTCAATCACTCACCAGTGACTCCTGGTTTTGGTCCTGACCGTTTTCTCATTATGACAACTTTGGCACGTTCACAAGAGGCGTATCAAGGCTTTACTTGTCAATGACAACTCAAGCAGCTACCGATGTAGTCCTGACAGCTTCGGCACGTTCATGATTTCCACTTCACTTGAATTTGTTCAGTATCAATTTACAACCGACATGGATAAAATCCCATAACCTACACCCTCACAGCTTTGGCATGATCTTGGATGCAGTTATAGAAAGATACTCATACCGTACTGACAAGACATACTAAGAAAATGTATCCAATACATGCACTGTACACACTTATTTTAAGCGGGGATTCTCCTCAGGAAGCTATACTCTACATCATCAAAGCAGAATTTAAATCTAAATCATTTTCTAAACTAAGTAATTCTACCTATAGAAAACATAACTCAATTTAAACCATTAAATTTCTGTTACATTTCCCGTTAGCGTGTAATCGAAAGTCAAGAAACATATATATTATATGCACGTGTTTGTTGGGTTTTCTAAGTCATCCCAAGATCAATTAGGCAATGAAAAGTGCGAATACATCAAAGTTAAAGTTGTGGAATACTCACTTTGATTGGCTTTTGGATGCGACGAACAACAAAAAATTTCCTCCTCCATGGAAGCTCTCGGCCAAGCCCTTTTGTGCGCCTTGAAGTTTCGGTCAACCCCTCCATTTGTGCTCCTTCAAGCTCCAAGCTTTGAATTGTGATTCCATGCTCATGAATGGGTTTCCCTATCACCTTTGTGTGACCCCTTGGATGTGCTAGCATCTTGGAAAAATTTGCCACAAATCTTCCCCTTTTGCTTCTTCTATCTCTCCGCCATGAGAAAAAAATTAGAGAGAATTTTGGCAACCAAGGCCGAATGAGGGAGAGAAAAGAGTGTTGTATGTGTTGTGTAAATCTAATATACAAAATGAAAGTCAAATACCAAAATAATAAAAAATGGTAAATGTCTTTCAAGCCATCACTTTAGTGTGTTCCACACTCAACCATCACCAACAACTTCCATCATATTAAAGTGATAAAGTTGAACTAGTGATGTGACGCGTGATGTGACTTGTGGGCCCCACTTGATTCAAAATGCGAGTGGCTCGCAAACACTCCCGGGCTCGGGTTCGCTAATTCCGAATTAACGAATTATCCGTTGCGACGTAATTAAATCAAATTTAATTAAATAATTATGCCTAGCAAAATTACTATTCACGTCGCTAGCAAATTAATTCTAATTAAATCGTTTGCCCGAATTAAAATCCAATTTTAATTCCGCGTCGAATCTAATTTCGTATAATATATCGAATATATTATTTTATCGATTAATTCCAAATTAATCGTTCTCTCTCTTTAAGTTGTATTTTATCCCAGATAAAATATCTCCACATTAATCCTAGATTAATTTTCTCTCTCTATAATTAATCCCAGATTAATAATGTGGCGAGTCATACGTCATCGGTGAATCTTCGGGAAGCGACCCATGAGATCCCCGGATATGTTGGCGCAGTAAATCCGGTCGTCGGACTATCCGAACACGTACGTACCCAGTACTACGTTTTTACCGATTTACAAGACATGGTTGGCTTCTAGCAAAGCTCCGTGCCTACCCAATTCTCCAGAAATATTCTTAAAGGATATGTAATCTATATCAGGCGTAGTGTACGTAGTATTGGCATATTGCGATCCATTATCGATGTCACATGCTAGGCTGGGGCTGAATTGTGTCTGCTCGGACGAAGCACATATCAGATCTCTGGTAACTATCTCTATAATCGGATAACCATGACCTAATCATATTATCGCGATAGCTGCAGCATATAAGAGCACTAGTTTCGTATCCTATCGTGATCATCATCTTCACTATGACGGAAGTGATACTTCCATCTTGACATCACACCCAATACACTACACTACGATTCTCAATATACCAAAACCAAAACCAGACACCAACATGAAAGTAGCAGTGATTGTCGCAAAGTACAGTGATTGTCGCAAGTATTAGCGGTGCAAGTCTCAGGTTAAGACCAATATACACCTACCCTGATTCGGACTTCCATAGACACATAGTCATACTACTACCAATGGATTCCGATGGGTCTATCCAAAGCGAAGTGTTTTCGTACCATCGGTAAACCCAACCTCATATTAACCTTGCATGAGTATCCAATACCCAAATACATGAGAAATATGCCGTTATGCTTCCCATAACACGCACAAGTGCAATACTAGTCTATTTACATTATCGATGTCCAATCTCGATAATACTTCGACTATGGATGTTTTAATGATTAAACCTTCATGGATTGATACTGTCTCATATCTTATCAATCCGGAACTAATCATATGGACTTTTATATCATTTATTATATCCCGGTAATCTAATTAAAGATGATAAAAGAGAATTTCTCTTTGTCACATAGTTAATTTGTACAACAACACTATGTTCTGTACAAATAGTGATGCTATGGGCATAATTGTCCCACAATCTCCCACTTGGCCTATAGCCATCACTCAAGTGTCCTACCTTGAACTATGCCGGTTCGCTCAAAACTTCTGTTGAGAAACTGCTTTCGTCAGCGGATTGCAA
Organism: Zanthoxylum bungeanum; assembly: GCA_019454045.1. Classification (NCBI taxonomy): domain Eukaryota; kingdom Viridiplantae; phylum Streptophyta; class Magnoliopsida; order Sapindales; family Rutaceae; genus Zanthoxylum; species Zanthoxylum bungeanum. The sequence goes on from SKCR01048225.1 coordinate 9,896, forward strand.
AGTTTATCATATGATGCGATTTATTCGATCATCACACATCGCCACGATGTATGATCCGAACAATCAGATGAATAGTTGAAGTATTATTGGATCGTTGATGAGACCATAATTCTTTAGCCTGTGCTGCAACCTAGCTCAGCTGCTAACAAAACTACACCTAATCCAATTAGGATTATTATAGATTCAAATGGCTTCTATTGCTGCCTCAGCTGCAACAATATTCCGCTTTGTTGTTTATTAGGCAACAGTATCTTGCTTGAAGCTTTCCAGCTCACTGTTTCATTATTCAAACTATAAATACTCTTCTTACGACTTATAGTCGTTTGTGTCGGTTTGGAAACTTGCAGCAGTGAACCCAATCACTTCAAGTTCTCCTCCTCGCTAGCTTAAGAAAGCATCCTTAGATCATCTAAGATACCTAAGGATGTTCTTAACATCAATCCAGTGACTATCACTTGGATTTGCCTGATTGTGACTCCATATGCTCAAAGCATATGAGACCCAGGTCGCGTATATTTATTTCAATGTACAAGTCCTCGGAGAGTGCCAACAACTTTTAGATCTATCCCATAGATCCTTATTCCTAGAATAAGGTTGTCTCTCCCAAGAATTCTATGGAGAATTTTTTCATGAAAGCCAAGCTTCATTCACCGATTGTATTATGGGAATGTCATTTCCAAGAAATGATTATCATCATTATGTAGGAGAATCACTCACTCACTTCAGTCCTGCGCTCCACTAACCTCCTTATATACACAAGAATCATTTTCGTTTTGAATTAAATCATATACCATTATGATTACATCAATGATATAGTTCCAAGAACGCAATGCTTGCTTCAATCTATAAATGGATCGAATAACTTGCAAACTTGTTTGCTAGTTTTGGTACAAACAAAACCATCAGGATGTTGTAACATCCTCCAAAAGGTTTCGTTAAGGAAGCGATTTTGATGTTCCATCTGTGCCATATTTCATAAATGAAACATGCAGCATTAGCAAACATTACCCAAATGGATCTAATCATGGCAACTGTAAAAGGTTTCTTCGTAATCGACACTATGTTGATAACGATACCTTTTCGCTATAAAGCTAGCTTTGTACATTGGTATGTTGCCATCCATGTATGTCTTCCTTGAAGACACATTTGGTACCAATAGGTACAATGCCTTCTGGTACATCAACCCGTGTCCAAACATGGTTGGTATACATGGAATCCATTTTGGACATCATGGCACTTTTCCATAATAGGGAGTCGATACCTTGTATCACTTCCTCATACGTAGTCAGTTCGTCTTCCTCAATAAGATTGACATCTTCATGAGGTGAGATCAGAAACCCATACCACTCAGGTTTTTTTCTGACTCTCTCCGACTTACGCGGTTCTTGTGTATTTGAAGATTATGGTACAAATTCATCCCTGATGAACTGCTGTGTTCCATTAAGGAATCGGTGTCTGGAATAGTATTACTCTGATTTTCATCGAGTTTTACTTTCCTTCCACTTACCACTGCATATAGGTATTCCTCTTAACGAAAATCACATGGCGAGCAACATTCATTGTTCTTTGTGAGTTGTATAAGTACTATACTTTGGTTATCCTAGGATAACCTACAAATTAGGCACTTATCCGATTTGGGTTCTAGTTTGGTATCATCCAAACATATGCCTAGCATACCCCAAACTTAAGGAATGAGAAAACCCGGTTTCTTCCTGTTCATATCTACTATGAAATCGGTCAAACAGATTTTCATGGAACCTTATTCAAAATAAGTATTGCACTGTTAAATGCATATCCCTAGAAGGAAATGGTAGCTCAGAGCGACTCATATTAACCTTACTATGTCCAACAAGTTCGCTTTCTCTGTTCGGACACACCGCTCAATTGAGGTGTTCGGGAGGAGTCTATATGAAAGAATACTATACTCTTTCAAAGTATCGAGAAACTTATTGCTTAAGTATTTTCCATCACAGTCCAATCGTGATGTTAATACTCTTGGCCGATCTGTCTGTCTACTTCGTGTCGAAACTTTTTGAATTTATCAAAAGTTTCTGATTTGTTTCACAAGAAACACATAACCATAACGCGATGCCACATCCTAAAGGTTACGAAGTATTCATATCCACCTCTAGCTAGCCTAGACATCGGCCCACTTACGTCACTATGAACGAGGGCTAACATCGATGACACTTGCACTTTTACCAAGTAAAAAGTGTTTTAGGCACTTTGCCTAATAACTAGATTCGTAGACATCATTTGAATGGGATCAAATCCGTCCTAGTATCCACTCTTCAAAAGTGTGTATATACGAGTCTTGTTTAATGTGTCCCAGGCAACAATACCACAAACAAGTCTCATCTGATCAAATCAGTTTGAGCTATTTGTTGTCATGTTATACGTTTGAGATTTATTTATATTCTAAATATAAATACTGTTATTTACATCTAATGTGCTTTTCTCAATATCATCTTTATAAAATAAAACACTTTAGTGTTCTAGAATATAAAGGTATACTCGCAACGAGTTATACTCTGATATAGAGATAATATTTCTAGTCAAACTAGTTACATTGTAATAGTTTTTTATTTAAGACATACCCGAAAGGTAGTTCCTAAGCTTAGGATTCTACGATTAAAACAGTGACTCTCGTCCCGTTTTTGATTCACAGGTAAATCTCAACTGAAGTCAGTATCCTGCTAATTAGCAGATTTCGCACATCAGTACATATCTTATGTACCACATCTAGTATCAAAAATCCAATTTTGAAACTAATAGTGAACATGTTTATGACACATATACTTGAAGCCGGAGCCTTGCCCTTCTTCACTTCCTTCATGTCTACCTTGTCCATACGGCAGTCACGCTTCAGTGACCCCGTTTGCCAGAGTTTAGGCAGACATCTTGGGATATGTCCTGTCTTCCTAGAAGACTGTGATGATTTTACCTTTGCCCCTTTTAGAAGCTCAGGCTTTGCCTCCTAGAGCATAGCCATCAACTCTCCAAGAGTTTACTCTTGGTTCACAATGAACCTACCCCAGCTTTCGGGTAGAGACTATAAGATCAAATCTTTGGTAGTCTCAGCCACGTAGGTAATGCCCGACTAACCTAGCTGATCGATGTCAGCAATCATCTGCGACACCTAGTGCTCGACAGATGTACCCTCTGACATACGTGAGAAAAATAGCTTCTTTTGCAATTTGTATTTCTAAGATCTAAGAATAGATCTATGAAGATCTTTAATTTCATCATCATGGTACAATGATCTAATCCTTAATTCTGACGACGGAATTAAAGCGTCATTGTGGTAAGCATAACAGATTTAGCACTAAAATTATCATACATGAATCTTCCAAAGATCATGTTCAACTATTTGCTCAACTCCGGGCTTAGGCCCGAGATGTTTCTCTATCAAATAAAGTAACTCCTCAGTTCCCAGGACTATCTTGAGGTATGATTCCCAATTTGAAAATTAAAGCCGCTTAAAGATATTTTCTCCCAGGATTATATTTTAAAACATTAATCTTTCATTTATCTTGATTGCTATAGTCCAACTATCCAATCAACGATTTCAGGTACTATTTAATATAATGATTACTATAGTCTAACTATATAATCAACTATAATTTGATTGATTAAATTCAAATATATTGATTACTATAATCCAATTATATAATCAACTATAAATTGAAGTAGTTTGAATACAGTCCAACTGTTTAATTAAAACAACGATTAAATATTAGTCCAACTAATATATTTATTTAATGACGAAAAATGAAATGAGCGCGTATTGGATTATCTAAACAAATTGCAAATTTAATACTTGCCTCCCACTATTTTTCGGCGAGCCTCTAACCCTCTGTTGAGTACTCGGGAAACCTTGTTTCCTAGTGGGCTAGGATCCCGTTAAATAACACACAACCTTGACTTTGGCTAACAAGCTGTATGATATTTAACTAGGTAGATCTCTAAGATCAATTGGATCTCATCCAATTCCTAGATCCAGTAGGTGGACATCCAAGTCCGAATATATATCTAATATATGCCAATATATCCAATATATTGCCTAACATTTTTCCTCTGAATCAATTAAGCATTGGCTTTGGCACAACAAACTTAATGATTCCAGTTAAGCGGGACCCATTGACCTTGGAAAGCTTCTTAATCGATGTCGATGGACAAGAAGTTATCTTGACTTTGGCCAACAAATCACAACTTAGACAAGACATGCGATATGGAACAAAACCTTCATGATTCAAACACATCCGCGATGGACAAATGTCTTGACTTTGGCCAACAAACCAGTGCCAATCTTGGATCTTGAGAATGAATCATTCAATGGAAGGAAAACGCTTAATACTTATTGAGGGTTTTTCGCGTAATTGGCAACCAATTAATTATCTTTGATTAGGTCTCATCATACACCCTTAAACATGCATTCTAAAAGCATAATAAGGCACGATAAATAAATTAATAATGATATGCGGATGGATATTTAAAACAACTTGTTCCTAGAACAAATCTCTCCATTTCCTCTCTCCCTCTAGCATAAATCTTACTTCTACCCAATTACATAACACTTCTAAAGAAACCTCATTTACATTGAGGGGAATAAGTGAGAAGAGAAATACAAAGAGTCAAGAGGTAATAGGCTGGACACGCAGGTCCAATTTAATAAATTCTAAATTTATTACAACAATTTCCAAAATTGCCCTCACCCATCTAATATCCATCCGATATACATTATTCATACATCACATCCATGTATTCACACAAAGCATGTTATCAATCAATCTAATCCAATTAATTAATCTGAAATTAATGACCATCCAATGTTCAAACAATGATTTGATTTGCGTGAGTCCAACTCGTTTTAAGAATAAGTACTCAAAGTACGAATTCTTGAATTATATTAAACTACAATATTAAATCCAATTTAATTTGTATTCAATACTAATTCTTTATTTAATTCTAAATTAAATAATTACACTTTATTAATGAGCCTTTGCGACTTAGATTCTAAATCCAATCTTTACGGGTCTCAAAGCCCAATTAACATCCAATGTCAATTTAATTAAAATCCAATGGGCTTTCAATTAATTTATAAGGCATGGACTTTGGCAACCAAAGCCCAATAAGGAATCACCCTTTTGCCAAAAATCAATTTAGGCCCAATTAAAATTTTAACGGCCCATTTTATTATATTTGGACTTTATGGATATGGTTTTGGGCCCAATTGGATCCAACCAATTAACCTAAACCAAACTTGGCCCAACCAAACCCATTAAGCTCAAGTACAACTTTAAAAGCCCAATTCCAAATTTAGCCCTACTAATTAAATTACAAAATTCCAAATTTCACAATTTAATTAACTAAAGTGCATTAGCCATAATTAATTAGTCAAATTAACATTTTCAAAATACCAATTACACTAATTAATCATGCTAATCTTCATCAACACATGTCCAACATTATTGAATCAAAAATCATCTCATTTCCATGCTAATTGGTCACGACAATTTAAGGTTTATTGTCTATTCCGATTTCAATTAATTGAATCTCAAATCAACATTTCCCAAGTCTTACAAACTCATCCAATGATTCAAAAAATAAAAAATTACCATGACATTAGGGCACTCAACTTTCGGCCAAGCCCAAATTTTGGGGAAAAATTGTTCCAATTCAATTTTCATCAAATTGATCACAAATAACTCTAAGTTATTATCATTCAAGCATACTCAATCAAACAATTTCATCAAATCATGCTCAAATCAATTTTACCCAAATTTTACCCTAAATCAAATTTCATGCTTAATCAAGGCTCTGATACCATTGTTGGGTTTTCTAAGTCATCCCAAGATCAATTAACCAATGAAAAGTGCGAATACATCAAAGTTAAAGTTGCGGAATACTCATTTTGATCGGCTTTTGGATGCGACGAACAACAAAAATTTTCCTCCTCCATGGAAGCTCTCGGCCAAGCCCTTTTGTGCTCCTTGAAGTTTCGGTCAACCCCTCCATTTGTGCTTCTTCAAGCTCCAAGCTTTGAATTGTGATTCCATGCTCATGAATGGGTTTCCCTATCACCTTTGTGTGACCCCTTGGATGTGATAGCATCTTGGAAACATTTGCCACAAATCTTCCCATTTTGCTTCTTCTATCTCTCGGCCATGAGAAAAAAAATTATAGAGAATTTTGGCACCAAGGCCGAATGAGGGAGTGAGGGAGAGAGATAAGTGTTGTATGTGTTGTGTAATCTAATACACAAAATGAAAGTCAAATACCAAAATAATAAAAAATGGTAAATGTCTTTCAAGCCATCATTTTAGTGTGTTCCACACTCAACCATCAACCAACAACTTCCATCACATTAAAGTGATAAAGTTGACTAGTGATGTGACGTGTGATGTGACTTATGGGCCCCACTTGATTCGAAATACCAGTGGGCCTGCAAACACTCTCGAGCTCGGGTTCGCTAATTCCGAATTAACGAATTTTCCATTGCGACGTAATTAAATCAAATTTAATTAAATAATTATGCCTAGCAAAATTACTATTCACGTCACTAGCGAATTAATTCTAAATTAACGCGTTTGCCCGAATTAAAATCAAATTTTAATTCCGCGTCGAAATCTAATTTTGTATAATATATCGAATATATTATTTTATCGATTAATTCCAAATTAATCGTTCTCTCTCTTTAAGTAGTATTTTATCCCAGATAAATTATCTCCGCAATTAATCCTAGATTAATTTTCTCTCTCTAATAATTAATCCCAGATTAATAATGTGTGAGTCATACGTCATCGGTGAATCTTCGGGAAGCGACCCATGAGATCCCCAAATATGTTGGCAGTAAATCCGGTCGTCGGACTATCCGAACACGTATGTACCCAGTACTACGTTTTTACCGATTTACAAGACATGGTTGGCTTCTAGCAAAGCACTCTGCCTACCTAATTCTCCAGAAATATTCTTAAAGGAATATGTAATCTATATCAGGCGTAATATACATAGTATTGCGTATTGCGATCCATTATCTGATGTCACATGCTAGGCCTGGGGCTGGAATTGTGTCTGCCCCGTACGAAGCACATATCGGATCTCTGGTAACTAGTGTCTATAATCGGATAACCATGACCTAGTCATATTATCCCGATAGCTGCAGCATATAAGAGCACCAGTTCTGTATCCTACGTGATCATCATCTTCACTATGACTGATGTGATACTTCCATTTTGACATCACACCCAATACACTACGATTCTCAATATACCTAGAAGAGGCGTACACAGAACCGGTTAAAGCCCTGGACGACCAAAACCATAGTACATTGATTGTCGCAAGTATTAGCGGTGCGAGTCTCAGGTTAAGACCAAATACACCTACCCTGATTCAGACTTTCATAGACACATAGTCATACTACGAATGGAATTCTGAGGGGTCTATCCAGAGTGAAGCTGTTTCCGTACCATCGGTAAACACAACCTCCTATTACACTTGCATGAGTATCCAATACCCAAATACATGAGAACTATGCCGTTATGCTCCCATAACACGCACAAGTGCAATACTAGTCTATTCTGCATTATCGATGTCCAATCTCGATAATACTCCAACTAGGGATGTTTTAATGATTAAACCTTCATGGATTGATACTGTCTCATATCTTATCAATCCGGAACTAATCATATGGACTTTTATCATTTATATATCCTGGTAATCTAATTACAAATGATAAAAGAGCAATTTCTCTTGTCACATAATTAATTTGTACAACAACACCATGTTCTGTACAAATAGTGATGCTATGGGTCATAATTGTCCAACACGTGTGAACATTAAAATTGGATTAAATATCAAATATAAAGCATGAATTATATAAAGGATGAAGCATCAGACCTGCTCTGATACCATTTTTGATAGGGTTTCAGGCGATGGACGCAGCGGAAGCGCGGTTCGGGCGAAATCGTAATTTAAAACTTTTTCAAATTACCGAATAAATTATTCAATATCTTATATGAATAATTTATTCATATTTCACCTAAACCTATTTATTGGATATCAAATAGCGACATAAATATTAAGGAAACGTCGTGAAACTTTTACGAAAAATATTTTTCTGTAAAATGACGTAAAACACGTTTTTGACTGAACCAACCACACGAAAGTTATGGAAACTGCCCAGGTCACCCCAATAGTGTTAGGGCAGTTCATGGGCTGCCCGAACAGTGACAAATTCACTGTTTGGACAGCCGTCACCCGGTTGGCTCAAAAGTCACCCGGAAACACCGTTTTTGGCTGTTTTCGCTTATTTTCAACTCCGAAACACTTTCCGGAAATTATTCCAACTCCCAAAACACATCCAAAACATTCATCAAACACATTTTTCATCAAAAAAATCAGTACACTCCCAGGTCTGAACCAGTAACCGAATTTGCCAAAATTTCATGCTTTAAATCTAATTTTTTAACATTAATCAAATTAATTTCAACACCAAATCAAGTCACCACATATGAATCACCCAAGAACAATTCTAGGCATTACAAGAGTGGTCATAACACTCTAAAATGGCAACATGTCATCTAATGAATAAATTGGATACTAATTACACTAATTCCATCCAATTACACTTCACACATGCACGCAAGCTTCCAATCCATCATTCACAACCAAAAGCCCCAATTTTCAAATTTAAAAGAATCCTAGAACTATTCTAAGAATTCAAGAAAACATGAAACTAATTTCTAAGCTTGGGTTATAGTAGATTACCTTTTAATCTCTTGATTTCCAAGCCTTTTTCTTGAATTTTCCTTTATTTCTTCATTGATTTATCAAACAAATTTTGAAACCCATTTTGAAAGAGTTTTTGGCCAAGAATGAAGCTTAGAAGATGATGAAAACATTTTCCCTCATTTAATATACATGACCGACTAAAGAGGGGCATTTTTATCCTTTCTAAAAAATTAAATCAAATAATTGAATTAAACTTTATGTTAGACAAATCATATTTGCACACATAAGGTTTAATTATATCATGCTATGTGTTCAAATAATAATTGGACAAATTTTCATAAAATTATGGAAAAAGTTTAATTAATCAATCATTTAAATATTTAACAATTAAATATCTAAATAATTCATTAATATAATTATTATTATATATGTATTTTTATTTACAATAAATAACAAATACATATATTTATGACATGTGTCAAAATCTTATTTGATGAATAATTAATGTGTATGTAATCGTATTATGTATCAAATACAAATACACAATAATTATTATCAGACAAAATCCACTAATACATGTGTTATCGTTTAACCGATTAAACGATCTGAATTAACTCATTTAATCCGGTGAAGTATTGTGAATAATCAGTATTATTCATATCGCATTGCCTAAGTGCTCAACGAGTACACTTCATATTGTGAGACTCCTAAGTTTAGGTTTATCCGTTACGAAATCCAATTTCGTGTCCATAATTCACCCACTCATGAATTATGATGACCACGGATAATCTCGCTAAACTATGCAACCCGAGGTCATTGCATACGTATAATCCCTCCGTCACAGGCTATCCATATTATACCTGGGATATAGATAAGAATGTCAAATTCGTTCTGTATAATATAGTCGACTTTCAATTTATGATCTCTAAATAACACTCGAAACCATGGATTTACTAGATCATAAACACGTGAGGATGCATATGCCCTATACACATGATTGCCAGATCCTATCTTGATACGCACTGGATATCATGAGCATCAATCTACACCCAACGAACAGGCGGAGGTCTGATCTAAATAGATTGGTGACGTGACTGTCATCAAAGTGTGGAGGATAACTCATAAATCCCACTGTGGTATCTCAAGTCGAAGAACCATTATGCTCGCTCAACTCGAGAAGATTCCTATTGACGTTGGTGTACCATCTACTAGGAAATCTTCAGTGAGTCATTCAGTGTTTATCAAATAAACACCTACATGTCTATACGAGTCTCCCGAGACTAATGGTTTATTGGGATAAATCATCAGATCAAGTCACGATATACGACATGTACTGGTCTCAGCGGATTTTACTAACCGACCCGTGTTAGTAAATCTTGACCAGAAACTTTATTTAAGGATATACATCTTATAGTGCGCTTCCCAATGTCAATTACAAACTACGTTGTAATTGCGCACTACATTGTAAATCCTAGGGTCTTTGTCTAATATACACGTATCACTAAATCAAATTTAGTTTCGATCTAATCATAATCAGATATCTAATCGTAATTAGATCGAATAAGTGTATAAAAGACAATGGTGCTACCATTAAATTAGTAATATTATGGAAAATAGAATTGCTCTTATTTATGAATCGGACATAAATACGATCCGGATTGGCACTCTGAGCACCAACCCTAACAATTATTACCCATTAAACTTAAGGTCTATTGGTATAATAGAATTAAGTTGGGTTCCTGTCATAGACGACTAATTAAGGAAAAGGTTTTCATACCTATCCCTATTGATGTTGTTCTAATTAATTCTTTGGAGAGTGCTTTAGTTAATGGGTCTGCAAGATTGTAACAAGATCTCACATATGTCACGGTAACTATACCATCTGCAGTAATTGTCGTACATACTCATGTCTTAAGATTATATGTCTAGATTTTCCATTGTAGATCTTACTCAATGCTCTAGACAAAGTAGCTTCACTATCACAGTACAAAGAAATAAGTGGCATCGGTTGTGGTAATAACTTTATATCTAGTAATAAATTTCTTAGTTGTTCTGCTTCTTTGCCTGTTGCTGCCAAAGCAACAAACTTAGACTCCATAGTAGAGTGAGTTATACATGTCTATTTCTTGGAAGCCCAATAAATAGCTCATCCAGCTAATGTGAATATCTATCCCAAAGTTGACTTGTTATCACTAGCACTGTTAATCTAACTAACATCTGAGTATCATTCTAAGACAGCTGCAAATTTATCATAGAACAATCTCAATGCTTGTGTTCTTTTAAGGTATCTAAAAACTCTAATAATAGCTTTCCAATGTTCAACACTTGAATTGTTCATATATCTTGAGAGCTTACATCTGAAATATTCGACCTCGTACAATACATAACATACATCAAGCTTTCTATTGCACTAGCATATTTCAATTGAGCCACTATTCTCTCTAAATTTTCGGTTAACTTACAAGAAACATCATAATAAGTATTTGCTTCCTTCACAACCAAGTGAATAAATTTTCTAATCACTTTGTCAATATAATATGATTGACACAAAGCAAAACCCTCACTATATTTCTTAACTTTGATACCTAATATAGTATCTACTTCATTTAAGTCTTTCATCTTAAACTTTGAAGAAAAATACTTCTTAGTAGTATCAATTCCTATCATATTTTTACTTATGATAAACATGTCATCGACATGTAAATATAGTATAAATGAAAATTCCTCTGTGAATTTGTGTATACACACCAATCGTCACCATTATATTGAAAGCCATTTTAAAGAATAACTTCATCAAATTTTTCATGACATTATTTGGGTTTTTGCTTTAATCCATATAGTGACTTCATAAACACATAAACTTTCTTTTCATTCTCAGGAAGTACAAAACCCTAAGATTGCTCGATTTACACTTCTTCATCAAGATCTACATTTAAAAATACAATCTTAAAATTCATTTGATGCATATGTAAATTATAAATGGAAGCTAAAGCTAGCAATACCCTTATATAAGTTTTTCTAGCTACTGGTGCATAAGTGTCAAAATAATCTATACCTTCTTTTTTCCTAAATCCTTTAGCCACAAGCCTAACTTTAAAAGTTTGTATAGATCCATGAGTATTATATTTTCTCATAAATATCTATTTACATCCAATATGTTTGGATCCCAGAGTTAAATCTATTGTGGTCCAAGTTCTATTAGCCATTAGAGAATCTATCTCATCATTAATTGCCTATTTCCAAAATGCAATATCTCTTGAAGATATTGCTTCTTCAAAAGTTTTCAGACCATCATCTAAATTTAGCAATATAGGTATTATATTTTTTTTTTACTTTTTCCCTATTATCTTTAGGTGTGTGCATCAGTCGGTTCGGTCGGTTAATCCTTAATTTTTTAATCGAACCGAAATTATTTGGGTAAGTAAATATTCAACCGATTTAACCATATGATTACACATAACCATTAACCAACCTAACCATTATTTTTCGATCGATTTTGGTTAATTCAGTTATTAACCAGTTCAGAATCTCCACAAATAACAATCCACATTAACACATTAATACAAATTTAAATTCATCAAAAAGACAAACATACATGTGTTTAACAATAAAAGATAAATTTAAATTCATCAAAAAACAGTCTACAACTACACTCAGTAGAGGTAGAAGGTAAAAATTTTAATTTCGTTTTAATTAAAAATATATATAAAGTAAAATTATGGTTTCTAATCGGTTAATTGGTCGGTTCAGTTATACAAATCTCATAACCTTAACCGAACCGAAAAATCACAAAAGTTAGAAATCTTAACCGAAAAAACTGATTTAATCACAATAACCGAACCATTATAAAAAAATTGGTTGAAACGGTTCAGTTAATCGGTTAAAACCGATTAATGCACACTTCTAGTTACCTTCAACAAAGTAGACAACATCTTGAGAATATATAAAATCAGGATTTAATTTCTTTAATTTCTTAGGTCTTTGACTTCTTTGAAATTCATTAATTTTCTGTCATTTTTTTCAATAAACCTTATTCTTGACTTTTGTCATTGTTTAACTTTTGTGTTTGTCTAGAGAATTCAGTAGAATCGTCATAAGATAACTTATCTTCAAAGAATTCAACATCTTTGGATTCTACAATTACATTAGATTGTAAATCAAATAACCGATATGCTTTGGAATGCGGAGCATATCCAACAAACTGTAACATCCCCAATCCGGGAGATGTTACCGATAGGGAACAGGCCGTACCATTCCCTTGATAAACCCGGTCGGCGGTTCAGTTCCGGTTCGGAACCGAACCGAACCGTCCGGTTTCCGGTTCCACACTTAAGTGGAACCGGAACCTTGAACCGAACCGGAACCGAACGGATCGATTTCAAACTTTTTTTTTAAAAATTTTTTGAAAATAAATGAGATTAATTTTATAAATAAATAAAATTATTACATTGAAGAGCTTGAGCTTAAATTTTTAAAAATTTAAGTTGCCTACGTATCCTTTAGGGGTGAGAGGAATCAAAGCTCACGTAGTTCCATTATAATTTTAAGACATTTCCCCTTTGTAAATTTACAATTTTACAATTATCAATCATCTTTATCAGTTGATCCTTCAGCTCCGGTTCCGCTTACACTTTTTGTTACAGATGCATTATCGAACAAATCTTCAAAATCATTGGGGGCATATTCTTGTTGTCTTAGATCAGCTTGAGTCCAATTATCCACACAAGCTGTTGCTTCTAGAGTGCTTGGATGGAATGAAGATCGTCTAGCTTCCAATATATTGCCTCCCAAGCTGAAGGCTTGCTCAACCGCAACGGTGGAAATAGGTGCTGCCAATATCTCTTTAGCAATAATTGATAAAACATGATATATATTTTGACGTCGGTTCCACCAGTCAAGGATTTTAAAATTTTTACTAACTAAACTTTCAGTAGGAAACTCAAAATTTGTAGATAAATAATTATCTAATTCGGGGTTATTAGTTGTCGTATCCCTAACTTTTTTATTTCGTTGCAATAACCAACAATCCCCTGTGCTAAGTCTTGTTTGAATTACCGGGTCGCTACTACTAGATTCACCTAATGTTCCTAAGTTATATCTTACAATATAATCATTAAATAACTCAATTAAATCATTTCTGAATTTCGTCATTATTCTTGTAATATCAATTTCTACTAATATTCCTAAATAACCATAGTAAGCTTGTAAAGCACCATTCAAACCTTCTAATTTAAATCTAGGATAAAAAACAGCACCAATAAGATAAAGTAAAGGATTGTCTCTAAAATAATTCAACAATTTTACCTTAATAACAGTAATGGCTTCTAACAAAACAATATCATTAGGATCGCTACTTTCAGCATGTTCATCGAGAGCACCAACAATATTCAAACTTTCAAGAAGAAATAAATACGTTGTTGGATAATAAACACCGCTAAAAGTTAAAGTAGCTTCATTAAAAACTTTTAAAATATCTAAAATGTTTTCACAAATATCCCATTGACTAGGATAAAGTGTGACATTTTGAACATGTTGAGAAAAAAAACTACATAATGCATCTTTGTATTGAAATGCTTGACATAAAAGAAAATAAGTTGAATTCCAACGTGTTGGAACATCTCTTGAAAATTTAATCGGTTTAATACCATTTATTTTACAAAACTTCATCCATTCCATCCTAACTTGAGAATATGACCAAATATAATTTAGTGCCATTTTAATAGGATCAAGGAAATGTGATAATAATTTTAGACCGTCTTGAACACATAAGTTAAGGACATGACATGTACAACGAATATGAAAAAATCGACCCCTAAATTTGGTTCATATAAGGATTTTAAATCATTGATGGATGCAGTATTTGCAGATGCATTATCAAATCAAATTGTTAAAATTTTATGCAGTAAACCATATTCATCAAAAATTACCTTCATCATTCTATAAATATTTTGTGCAGTATGTTGGTCATCAAAAACTCTAAATGCAATAAGTCGTTTTTGCATGGTAAATGATGCATCAATCCAATGACAAGTCACACACATGTATGAGTGTGTTTGCCAATGGTCATTCCAAATATCAGAACATATAGAAATACGACATTTCATCTCTTTAAATATTTCATTTAAAATAATTTTACCATCTTTATATAATTTAAAAATATGACATTTTATTGTGTTTCGAGTCATTCTACATGCACAAGGATTTAAAGCATTATGCACGTAATTAGTAAAATGAAGTTTTTCACCAAAGCTTAAAGAAACATGTGCCATACAAGTTAATTTCGTAAATTCTTCTCTATTTTTTACATCAGAATATTTAAATAAATCTACAGCACTCGTACCTCTACTAGATGATGCGTACCTGGCCATTTGAGTTTGTGTCGTATCAATTCCAAGTTCAACCGGATGATGTCTTTCCATGTGCTTGATCATATTGCCGTATCCACCAGAAAATTTGTATATAACCCCACAATAGTTGCAAATTGCTCGTTGTGTATCATCTTCTAGGCGTTCCAAATGAAAATGAATTTTGAAAACATTCGAGGAACGATCCTTACTTTCTCTTCTCCGTGATTGTGCACCGACACTAGGGCCGCTCTCTTGGGTTGGCATATTTGACATTATGTTCTTAGATGAGCTTGCCATTTTTCGTTTGAGAAATTAGGAAGAAAAATAAGAAAATTGACTAATTGTGAATGATAATAACTAATTGAATTAAGATTGAGAATAAGAGAATTGTATGAATTGAGATTGAGAATAAGAGAATTGTAGGAAATGAGAGAGTTGAGAATTGGTGTGTTGAAATAATGAAAAATTAATCATATTTATAGAGTTTTAGAATTTTTTGGATACCAAAAATGCCCATAAATATAACCGTTTTATTACCGTTATTAGGGATATATTAGTAATTTATATTTTATTTTATTATTATTTTTTTAAAACAGTTTTTTTTATATTAAGGGCAGGGAGCTGGCTCCCTGCCCCCCCAACGGAAACTAGCCGTTGGGGACGTAGGGTTCCTGTTGGAACCCTACGGTTCCAACAGTAACCATACGGTTCCAACCGGAACCGTTTTGATTTCGGTTAGAACCGTAGAACCAATGGAACCTTACGGTTCCACCGGTTCTGACCGATGGAACCTTACGGTTCCACCGGTTCTGACCGATTCGGATTGGGGTTGAACCCCAACCAAACCGGTCGGCCACGGTTCTGGTTCCAACCGGTTCGGTTCCGATTCCGAATCGAAACCATGGCCGGGTCTATCCCATGAGCCTCTAACATTTCAACCAAAAACAATTACTAATACCATTTTCTCTAATATATGTCTTATGTATGGAACCGTGGTCTAGCTTAACAATTTAACACGCAAACTCTAATTCAATAACTGTATACATAGAAACATATGTTTTTACAATGACTAACACATAATCAGAAAACTAATACATGGCTTCTTCTTTTTTTGTTTACTCTGACTGGACTCTTACTCTTCCTAACTTGAATTGGTGGACTCCAAACCCTAGTGACTGCATCAATATCCGTTCTCCCGAGCTCGTCCTCCGTAAATACCTGCAAGATAAGGAAACTGGGAGTGAGGGTTAGACCGTTTGTACGATCTAAGTGAGTGGACGGTCTTTAAAGTGAAAACTGAAATACATTATGAAATCTCATTTTTGGGCAAATAAATATGAACTTTTCTGAAAACTTTACTTTGTCTCAAAACAGATTTCTCTTTGGAAAACCTTTTTGAAAATCTTTGCTGATAGTTTCTTGTAAAACTACTGTTACTAAAAACTTTACTTTTTAGAAAAATTTCCTTTGAAAACTATTTCTGTAAACTGAATCTGAAACTGTTTCTGAAAACTAAGCTCTGTATATCTGCTGAAAAAACTTGACGCATGGGGGCGTTACGTATCGCCATCCCCCATGCCTAACTAGAGCCAAGAGTGCAAACCTATGACATTAGGGTGTTACGTATCGCCGTCCCCCAAAACATGCCATTCCGGTCCCTGAAACTAGTGGTCTCGGGGCGTTACGTATCGCCATCCCTTAAGCCACTGAACTAGAACTTGGGGTACGAATCTATGCTACCCTCCAAGCTCTGAAGCTAGGATCTATGGGCATCTATCATCCCTAGTCCTGAACTAGGATCTGGGGACGTTACGTATCGCCGTCCCCCCAGTCCTCTACATGTGCACATGTGCTATCCGTCAATTCTAAGCTAAATCAAGTTACATACTGAGGTGAATTTTTCCCCCATGCCTCGAAAAACATAATACTCATGTTTGAAAACATAAAAAAAAATCATGCTATAGATTTTAAAACTGCATCAACATTATGTTTAATGTGTAACTTAAACCCAATATGACTAATGCCCTATGTGCTTGAAATAATAAGTCTCAATTCATTAATAATAAGTAATCAATCAATAATTAAATAAAAAATAAAATTCAACTTGACAAGAGAAGTGTCCACTCATAGATTTTGAAATTTGGCTGGCACTGAATCCCCTCATCGAAGAAGGTTGTGGTTCCTGTGGATAATCTATGATCGAAAACTTGATTAGCATATACGTTGTAAAAATGAGCTTCAGAACTTAACTAAGCTTACTATTATATCAATATGTTTTAGCTACAAGGCTTATCATGCTTGTGTCTTGATGGAAGGTATGAATACGAAACTGATACTAGACCAATAATGCGGCCTCTAACATGCTAGGATAGAACTGAGATGATTTAAAATTGATTTGGGATTGATTTGTGCCACGTGTTGCGACGCAAGTCCTTGCACATCGCGACACGCAGCATCCAGAAATGTGCTGCCATTTTTCCCTTACGCAAAGCCCTTCAGCGTCGCGACGCGAGCCAGTTTTTCAGGATTTTTTTTGCTTCTCCATGTTCATCCAATGCAACACATCATATTACACTCCATACTAACACTTCCGTACTAAAAACCAATACACAATACATCATATTACACTCAATTTCATATACACTAAACCACAATCTCATCAACAATCAACTTTTAATCTATTTCATACACTTTACAAAGTTACACCCAAAACTCCACAAGTTGGGGTTTATCAACATTTCTATTGTCTTAATACCAAAAATCACACAATCATCATCACAACCAAGCACTCAACATAATACAAGTATCAACTCATCAAAACTTAATATTTCACAATTTGGGTCATGGATTTATTACCTCTTTCTTTTGATTTTCAACATTTCCCAAGTCTCAAATGGTTGCCAAGCTCTCTCATTCATTTTTTTTTCTTCTTCTTCTTCTTCTCCTCCTCCTCCTCCTTCTCTTATCTTCTCCCACGTTTCCTCTATTTTTTTTTTCCATTTTGTGAATTTGTGAATAGTATCTTCCTTTTGTAGTCGGTCATTAAAAAAAATAAGAAAAGTGTAGAAATTTGAAGAAGCTTGTAGAATTTACTAGAATGCCCTCGGGTACTATTCATCTGAAATGTTTTAATCCATATTTTCAGCTCATTTCTGGTTCGAATATGGAAAAATATTTAACATGAAAATTGTAGATCTCGGTCTCAGCTTTCCGAAAATATAAGATTCATAAAAATCGGAGTTCGTATGAGAAAATTACGGCCCAAATACCATGAGCTGTCCGGAAAAGAACTTCATGGAATTTCGTATCGGAATTTCGAAGAAATTATCGTTTGTCCCCAAAGTCGTTCCATGAGTGTTTCTGTGTCCCAACATAATTTATATTATGTTATCTTCATCCCATATTACCACAGTACTACAACGTAATAGTAGTATAGACTACCGGTCGTTACACAAACACACATTTTAAGACTTTTGGTCCTAACTTGGCCTTGTTAGAATTTGGAACCTTGTAATACGCTAAACAACCCTATACATGTAGGTATCAAAGATTAGGCTTCCTATTATTCCACATTTCATATGGAGATAATTTTAATTTCCTAGAAGGTATTCTATTATGTACATGACATGTTGCAAGTAAAGTTTCTCCTCACAAACTTAAAGATAGTGTGACGTTTAATAACATGGCGTTAATTATTTCAACCAAGGTCTTATTCTTCATTTTAGCCAAACCATTTTGTTGTGGTGTATATGGAGCACTTGTTTGGTGAATAATTCCATTACTTCGTCAAAAGTAATAAATTCATTATCGAAATATTCACCAACTCTATCATTTCTTAGAGATTTTATTCTTTGCCCTTTCTCATTTTCAACTTCATTTTTATATAGTTGAAACATATTAAATGCTTCACTTTTGGTTTTCATTAAATAAACATAAGTGTACTTAGAGGCATCATCTATAAAAGTGATAAAATATTTATTTCCTCATCTAGTTAACATGCCATTCAATTCACAAATATATGAGTGCACCGATTCCAAACCAGCGGTAATTCTACTTAATTTAGGAAAATATTTCTTAGTAATTTTAGCTTGCACACATGTTTCATATTTTCCTTTTACTTCATTATTTAAATTAATTAATCCCTATTTAGACATAAATTTCAATGATCTAAAATTAGCATGTCATGTACAATTATGCCATAAAGTAAAAGAGTCAAACATATAAAAATGAAAACTTGTATAGTATTATTATTATTAATCAAAACATTACAAATACTGAGTTTGAACATCCCCTCATAAGAGTATCATTTCTTAATAAAGACTCTATTCTTTGACAAGATTAACTTATCCAAATCTAAAATAACTTTTATACCTATTTTACATAATAAATTAGCAGACACAAGAATCTTCCTAATTTCTGGTACATGTAAGACATTAACCAGAATTAATTTTTTGTTAGAGGTAAACTGAAGTTCTATACTTCCACTTCCAACGACCTTGGCAGAATCGTTGTTCCCCATTAAAATCTTGTGTTCCTCATTTGAACCTCCATATTGTTTGAATTGAGACCTATCATTGTAAACATACATTGTGGCTCCCGAATAAAACCACCAATCTTTTGAGATTTTTTTTGGTGCCATATGTAATTCTATTACCATGCCAATGTGCAAATCTGTCACCATTGCCACTATTTTAAAGGAATATTTCTCAACAATATTTGCCGAGTTATTTTCTATTTTATGCTTTTTCCAAAACCTACAATCACGCTTGAAATGACATTTCTTTTCGTAGTGATAACAAGCTTTATTCTTCTTATATTTGTTGGCATTCTTAGTTTATGAGGCTTTCTTTTTGTTCTTCTTTATATCAGAATTATTGTGAGACTTTCTTTGATGAATATGATTTACTTTGGATCATGGTTCAGTAACCAACATCTTTTCATGCACACAGGTTTCCTCATCAATCCCTATGTACTTTGTGAGTTGATCCATTGAGAAACTTTTCGAAGTGAGGATAAGTTTATTTCTGTAATTATTCCAAGTTGAAGGTAATTTTGCTATGATTTCCCCCACTTGCATTGCCTCAGAAACATCCACCTTCAAATCATTCAATTTGGAAACCAAAACTTATAATTCATGGACTTAATCTAATATAGATTTTGTGTCAACCATAATGTATTCAAAATAGCGAAAAATTAGAAACTTATCCACATCTTATTTTTCTGTATTGTATTTAGTTTCAAGAGCACTCCAAATTTCTTTTGGTGAAGACATTGAAGTAAATATATCATAAAGACGATCTGACAACGAGTTGAGAATATGTCCTCTACAAAACACTTCATCTTCTTGCCTCTTTAGTCTTGCTGTTGTGATTTTAGCGGAATCATCAGGTTTTGATGCGAGCAAATCTGGTAAACTCGGATCCAATATGTATGTAATATTCAGTGTTGTGAGAAGAAACATCATATTGCCTTTCCAACGGGTGAAGTTTGTGCCATCAAACTGATCCAGATGAACAACTTATTGATTCATCATCTTTACTGTAGAATTCAAACTAAACTCCATGGAAATATTGCTCTAAATTGTTAGGGAAAGATAATGGGGAGTCTAGTTTTGAGGCATATGTTACACTTTCTTAAAGTAATATTTTCCACCACCATGTGTTGTAAGGATTGCAAGCAAATTCACTTTAGGATATAATAAAACTTTAGAGATGCAATATAACACTTTGTTGAATCTCCACTTGAGAAATTTGAAGGAAAAAAAATATATTATATGATAAAAATAAATTCGTGCCTTATATATAGGCAATCAAAAATTACCTCCAAAAGACATACTTTTCAATTATGCTTTTTCGCATCAGTGTCCCATTGTAGCGATAAAATGCACGAGCATCTCATTATCGCGCCAATGAGTATCCATTGTCGCGACAACATAAGTCATAATGCTATTTTACATTAGCATCTCATTGTCGCGCCAATGAGAAACCATTATCACGACAATATTAGTCAGAATGCTCTTTATGTCTTAAGGTTTCATTGTCGCGCCAATGAATATCCATTGTCGCGACAACAGAAGTCAAAATGCCAGGTCAAACCCCGCGACTTGTCCGGGCAAGTCGATCCCTGATGCGTCGGCGAATGGGCGATAATCGAACCAACATGTGTCTATGTCCTTCATATTTTATAACATCTTACATTGATAAATTAACCATTCTTTTTTGAATTTATATCTAAATTCAATAACAATTTACTTCCTAGTACACAAGGGAAAAAATAAGATAATTAACTTAACATGATCTTCTATTAGTAAGGTTATAATTAGCAATTTATTGTGGTCTATTTGTCTCATATTGATTAAGTATGAGTTTGGCCAATAGTTTATTAAATTTTAAGCTCCATATCCTTATAATCCGGTAACATGATCCATCAATTTATTAAGTTAAAAATCACATTAAAAATGCAAAAAATATATATTTCAATTCGGTATTGTTTGTCTATTGAAATTTTTTTTAGTGTCTTTTAAGTTTTTTATATGTATGTATAAATGCATGCATTCATGCATGTATAATTAAAACTTTATCTTTCGTTGACAATTAAATTTACAAGGAAAATTATAAAATTATTTTAAAGGTTATTTTATTAAAATGTCAAAAAATAAATAAAAATAAACATATTATTAACATTTATACATTAAACTCTATTTAAATTTTCGCAGAACTCAGATATATTCATAATGTAAATGAAAAAAAAATGCTATATTTATCTTTTGTTTTTCTATTTGCATCTACCAGGTGTTTTAGGAGGACTTAAGTGCGAAAGGCCAATTCTATTGATCATTTAGTAGAACAATTGGGATCAATCCCACAATTTTAATTTTAATTATTGTGGTTTTTTCTAATATATCTTTCGACATAAGCAATTGGTTAGAGTTCCAAAATTTTCCAAAAATTATGGATCTGAAATCTAATAGTTTTAAGTTTATAATAATATCTTTATATTTTTTCTAATCTTTTATAGGAAGGAACATTATTTTAAAAACTCACATAAAATTTTTCAAAATTTAAAACAACTCAACATCATCCCAGTAAATGATCAAATATCTCTATTTAAAACTTGAGAAAACAAAAAATCACCTAAGACTTTCTCGTGTTTTAGAGGCACAAATCAAGTTTTAGCTCAAGTTTGAAGTAGATGCCTAGGTTATATTTATTGCTCCTAGCTCATCACTTGAAGGGCGGATCGTGATATCCTCGAGACACAAAATGATTTTTATATTTTGAGGCTATTAATCATAGTAAAATATTATAACAAAATTTTTTTAAATCATTAACTATTAATTATTCAACATATGTCTGTATAGAACTCTGCAATTATGTTCTATATATATAGGGAAAGTTGGGAGACAGTTGATGATGATTGAGTAAACATATAACATAGAGCCTCAAGGCTCAAGGTCCATCTTTTGAATAATTAAATTAATTAATCATAATGTCAAGCCAACAACTCAATAACACACATCCAAGCTCAAGCCCAAACTCAAGCCTTGTTTTTCCAATTTAATATAAATGTATAACATACACTTATAAACCTTTCATTTGCCATTTGATTTTTCGATGTGAGACTACTCATTTTATTTGCTATTCAAACTCTTACAAAAATTAATAATAGAGTATTGATATTTTGTTAAAAATACATAGGATGTCAATATTCTGTGATTAATTTTTGTCACCTTTATATAAGCTTTTAGTACACATATCATTACAATCCAAGGAAAATGATAATTAAACTGACTGAAGGGCGGCATAATGATGATTAAAACTAGTCATAAAATACCGATATTTTGTTAAAAAAATAATTTCAACACATAATACTAATACTTTATGACTAATTTTAATCATCTTTTATTACCCTTTAGTACATATATTATTACTCTAAATCCAAACAACCAAATACATTTTCCAATCAAAATCCAAACAATTTAGAATTTAATATTATAAAAAATAAGAGATTGAAGAGAGAGAAATATGATGGTCTAAGGAGGCCATGTCTTTTATCACCGAATGATAACCTGATGGAGTGATGGTGGTGCGTTTGCAACCAAATTTGAAGTGTGAAGTAAAATGATGGACAAAATTGGCTAGTGGGAGTTATTTTTTAAATGTTATGAGTCGAAAGTAAAATATAACGAATTCTTAGAGACGGGGAAAATCAAAGAATAAAAGATACAGGATGAGGGTATTTTAGGAAATAAAATTAAAATGGAGTGCATTTAGAATTTTAAGAGTGGTAAAAGCTCCACTCATTAAAGAATTAAGGGGTATTTATTAAAAAATTCAAAGTGGAGAGGCAGATTCTAATTTAGTCCAAGCTCAAACATAAAATTTGTATTTAGTCCCCACACATATAAAATAATATAAAATATAATGATAAAATAATATTATTACAAGTTTGCTATTTAAAAAAATTAACGCTAGTTAGGAGCAAATTTGAAGATTTTTTTTCTAATTTTAAATTTAAAACTAAATATCTCCCAAAATATAAAACATTTCAAAAAAATTATATATTATTAATTTATAAATCATAATCTTTAAAACATGTACCATTATCGATATGTTTTGATGAAAAAATAGTCAACAATGACCCTTATATTTATAAGTTACCGATCAAACTATTTTTAAACATTCATATTTACTTCATCTGAACTCCAAATCACAGTCTGTAACATGCTACATATAATTAACATTAATACTTACAACTTTCATTAAGAAATCTCTCTCAAATTATAACTTCCACAAGGTCAAATTCAACCCTAAAATCCCTATATCGCAACAGCCACATTTACAGTCACGATCACAGTCACACATATAACTCAATCACAAAATTAGTAAGATACACAATTCCTAGTTATAATGATAGTTATAATTATTCAATCATATTTTCCCAAACTCAATATTAGTCATATACACAATACTTCATCACATTTCTCAGTTATAATGACAATTACAAATACTTAATTACAGTTATAATGTCAGTCATTTTACCTATTTAAAAGTATATTCGAAAATGTTCATCTCTTAAAAAAATTTCATTGTTCATATCACTATTCATGTGAACAACGAAAAAGTGATAAAAATTTAATGTTAGAATAAAGATAGGTAAAATATGAATATATATATATAGTCAACATCAATTTAATACTACACTTTTGAATAAATATGAAGAATCTTATAAATTTAGAGTTATTTAGTTATTTATACAACTCATTAAGAGTTTTTCATTTTTAAAAATTAGTCACAATGAAAATGGCTTTTAATAATTTTTCAGATAATAATGGAAATAATTTTTTTTAACTAAAATGTCTAGCTTTAAGTCAAAGAAACCTTATATATATATATATATATATATATATTATATATATATATATATATATATATGTGTGTGTGTTAAACATTTTTAAACCTCATCATCACGCCACGTGGCGACTATATATTAAAGTTATAAAATTAAATTAATCGATGAACATTAAAAAGTGTACAGTTAATAAAATAGAAACTAATCATTTTACACTTATAATTTCATTAATCCCCTTAATTTATCACATTTATAAAATAATAATTAAATTTATATTTTATATATTTTTATTGTGATTTTTATTTCTTATGTAGGTGAAATAATATCTTGGATATGTTAACATTTTTAAACCTCCTCATCATGCCACGTGGAGACTATATATTAAAGTTATAAAATTAAATTAATTGATGAACATTAAAAAATGTACAGTTAATAAAAGAGAAACTAATCATTTTACACTTATAATTTCATTAATCCTCTTAATTTATCACGTTTGTAAAATAATAATTAAATTATATTTTATATATTTTATATATTTTTATTGTGATTTTTATTTCTTATGTAGGTGAAATAATACATTGGATACATAACTAGAAAAATGGATGTGATATTTGGATTTTGGAGGCCGTAAACTTGGAAGGGCGTTCTAACTGTTGGACAATTATGATCCATAACATCACTATTTGTAAAGAACATTGTGTTTTTATACAAATTATTTATGTGACAAAAGGAAATTGCTATTTTATCATTATTGTAATTAGATTACTTGGATATTTATTAATGATAAAAGTCCATATGGTTAAATTGGATTAATAAGATATTTCTACAGTATTAATCCACAAACGGTTTAATCATTAAAAATCCCTAGTCGAAGTATTATCGAGACTGGACATTAATAATGCGGAATAGACTAGTATTACACTTGTGCGTGTTATGGAAGCTTAACGGTATAGTTCTCATATATTTGGGTATTGAATACTTATGCAAGTGTAATAAGAGGTTTTGTTAGTCGTTGGACCGGGAACAGATCGCTCTGGATAGACCCACTCGAAATCCCATTGGTAGTAGACTATGTGTCTATGGGAATCCGAATCAGGGTAGGTGTATGTGATCCTTAACCTGAGACTTACGTCGCTATTACTTGCGATAATCAGTTTACTTTAGTATTGGTCATCTGGAGCTTTAACAGGTTATGTGTACTCCTGTATTGGGTTTACTGGGAATCGTAGTGTATTGGATGTGATGTCAAGATGAGAGTATCATTTCAGTCATATAGAGATGATGGTTACACAGGATACGAAACTAGTACTCCAAAAGCTGCAGCTATCGGGATAGTATTACTAGGTCATGATTTCCCGATTACAGAGATTAGTTACTCGGGATCCGATACTGGAGATTAGACACAGAGCTAGCCATAGGCCTAGCATGTGACATCCGATACTGGATCGTATTACGTATTACATAATATTAGTATTACTACGCCTGATACATATGATATTCCTCGATGAATATTTCTGGAGAATTGGGTAGACATGGTGCTTTGCTAGAAGCCAACCATGTCTTGTAAATCGGTGAGAATATGGTACGGGGTACGCATATATTCAAATAGTCCGATAACCGTATTTACTGTCAACATATCCAGGAATCTCTTGGGTCGCTTCCCAAAGATTCACCAATGACATTTGACTCAGATAGAATTAATCTGAGATTAATTATGAGAGAGAAAATTAATTTGGGATTAATTGCGGCAAGAATTAATCTGGGATTAACTTCGTATAAAAGAGAGAACGCAGTTAATTTAGAATTAATTGATAAAATAAATTTAATAGTTAAATTGGATTTTTCTATTTAATTTGTTTATTTGTGGCTAAAATAATATATCAGATATATTAATTGAAATCAGATTTCAATACGAAATTAAAATTAGATTTTAATTCGGGCGAACAAATTAATTTAAAATTAATTCGAAAGCGACTATCGTAATAATTTTGCGAGGCATAATTATTTAATTAAATTATATTTAATTATGGCGAGACGAAAAATTTGTTTAATTGGAATTAAACGAACCCGATAATATTGCTCGAGACTTTGCGTGTGTCTTTTTATGTTTTGGGAACACAAAATATCTTTGACTTTGGTGGGCCCAAGTCAAGTTGTGTGTTGAATAAGCCAACTCAAATTTTGAATTTAAAATATGGTGAGACCACATGACTTACATCAAATGTCTATTGTTGATGTAAGTAGTTGGCTTAAAATTAAATGCATCATTTTAACACACAACAACCAAGTTTTGGAAACAACACACTCTCCTCTCTTCTTCCCACCATTTCCGATTCTTCTCTCCTTTAGTAGTGAAATTTTACTTCAAAAATTTCATCAAAGCTAGCACTTGGAGGAGTCAAATAAGGTGATAGGGAAACTCACCCAAGGCATAAACAACAAGCTTGGAGCTTCATCCAAAGAAGAAATTTCGAAATTTCTCCAAATTACAATGTAAGTTATTCCGCCACTTTTCTTGTAATTTTCACACATATAATCATGTTTAGGATCTTGTGGCATGTCTTAGATGTTGGGTTTCTATTAGGTCCCGAGGATCGATTAAAGCAAAGAACAAAATTCGAATACATCAACGAAGTTACGGAACACTTACATTGAGCGGTTGAGCGACGCGATGGACAACAAAAGTTTTCTGTCTCCTCCAAGATGCTCGGCAGTGGGCTATTTTGAAGTTCCTCAAATTCGGCCATGGATGATCCTTAAAGCTCCAAGCTTTGTGATGAAATTTCATGCTCACATGTGCGGTTCCCTATCACCTTTGTATGTTCTCTTTTGAGTGCTAGCTCTTGGTGATTTTGCCACAAAAATACCATCTTGCTTCTCATTCCATTCACGGCAGAAACTAGAAAACAGAAGAGAATAAACTTCCCTTTGGGCGTGAGAGGGAGAGGAAGAAAGAGAGAGTAAGTTGTGTTGGTTGGTGGCAAAATGTGTATCTAATACACTTTATGAATTTACAAATTCATTTACCAATTTTGCTTTTTCCAAAAAGTCAAGGCTTTAATGCCAACCACCTCCATCAATCAATCAAGTGACAAATTGTCACATCACTCAAAGTGACTAATGATTTGACGCTTGATATGACTTGCAGGCCGCACTTGAATTCGAAATGCGAGTGCGCTCGTAAACACTCCCGGGCTCGGGTTCGCTAATTCCAAATTAACGAATTTTCCGTTGCGATAATTATGCATAGCAAAATCACTATTCACGTCGCTAACGAATTAATTCTAAATTAACTCATTCGTCCGAATTAAAATCTAATTTCAATTCCGCGTCGAAATCCAATTTCGCATAATATATCAAATATATTATTTTTATCGATTAATTCCAAATTAATCGTTCTCTCTCTTTAAATGATATTTTATCCTAGATAAAATATCTCTGCAATTAATCCCAGATTAATTTTCTCTCACATCTAATTAATCCCAGATTAATTAAAGTGCGAGTCATACGTCATCGGTGAATCTTCGGGAAGCGACCCATGAGATCCCCGGGTATGTTGGCAGTAAATCCGGTCGTCGGACTATCCGAACACATAAGTACCTAGTACTATGTTTGTACCGATTTACAAGACAAGGTTGGCTTCTAGCAATGTGCAATGCCTACCAAATTCTCCAGAAATATCCTTATAGGAATATGTGATCTATATCAGGCGTAGTATACGTAGTATTGCGTATTTCGATCCAGCATCGGATGTCACGTGCAAGGCTTGGGGCTGGAAATATGTCTGCCCCGTACGAAGCACATATCAGATCTCTGGTAACTAGTCTTTATAATCGGATATACATGACCTAGTCATAATATCCCAATAGCTGCAGCATATAAGAGAACGAGTTCTGTATCCTACGTGATCATCATCTCCACTATGACTGGAGTGATACTTCCATCTCGACATCACACCCAACACACTACGATTCTCAATATACCTAGCAGAGGCGTACACAGAACCTGTTAAAGCCCTGGACAACCTAAAACCAAAGCATATTGATTGTCGCAAGTATTAGCGGTGCAAGTCTCAGGTTAAGACCAAATACACCTACCCTTATTTCGGACTTCCATAGACACATAGTCATACTACCAATGGAATTCCGAGGGGTCTATCCAGAGCGAAGCTGTTTCTGTACCATCGGTAAAACACAACCTTATATTACACTTGCATGAGTATCCTATACCAAATATATGAGAACTATGTCGTTATGCCCTCACAACGCACACAAGTGTAATACTAGTTTTTTCCGCATTATCAATGTCCAATCTCGATAATACTCTGACTAGGGATATTTAATGATTAAACCTTCGTGGATTGATACTGTCTCATATCATCTCAATCCAGGAACTAATCATAAGGACCTCCTATCATTTATATATCTTTGTGATCTAATCACAAATGATAAGAGAGCAATCTCCTCTGTCACATAGTTAATTTGTACAACAACACCATGATCTGTACAAATAGTGACGCTATGGGTCATAAAATTCCAACAATCTCCCACTTGGCCTATAGCCAGTCACTCGAGTGTCTTACACCCGAACTATGTACGGTTGGCTCAAACTACTGTGAAAAGACTTTCGTCAGCGGATTTGCATGATTATCATCTGATGCGATTTATACGATCATCACATCGCCACGATGTATGATCCGAACGAATCAGATGAATAGTCAAAGTATTATCTGGATCGTTGATGAGACCATTAATTATTTAGCCTGTGCTGAAACTTAGCTCAGCTACTAACAGAACTATTCCTAATCTGATTAGGATTTATGATCG
Source organism: Zanthoxylum bungeanum (assembly GCA_019454045.1). Classification (NCBI taxonomy): domain Eukaryota; kingdom Viridiplantae; phylum Streptophyta; class Magnoliopsida; order Sapindales; family Rutaceae; genus Zanthoxylum; species Zanthoxylum bungeanum. The sequence goes on from SKCR01048225.1 coordinate 39,153, forward strand.
ACCCAAATGGCTTCTATTGCTGCCTCAGCCACAGCAATAACCCGTATTTGTTGTTTATTC
>SKCR01048226.1:0-40645 GCA_019454045.1 Zanthoxylum bungeanum
ATTAAACCAAATTAAACAAATCCAATGTTTCAATCAAGTCTCTATCACACAAAACAAGTCTCACCACTTTGAAATAACTCTAGAACAATTCTAGGTCATCAATGAGTGGCCCAACAACTCTAGAATGTCAACTAGATCATCAAATGACCAAAAGAATGCTTAATAACAACTTATAAGCTTTCTTTAACTATCATACATGAAAACACCCATGTTCAAAACTTCAAACACTCAAAAACATAAACAAGAAAGAGTAGAAAAATTTAAGAACAAGCTATGTTATAGCCTAGAACAAAAGGAACAAATTTCCCTCTAATAGCAAAGTGGAATACTTACTAAATCCAAGCTTTTCCTTAAATGTTCTTCAAGGTTCTTCACTTTTCTCTCTCTAACTTTTCATGTTTATTTTGGAGGCTTAGAACTAGATTAAACTTATGAAAAACATAACACTTTATATATGGGAGTGTGTTGGCCGAATTTATCAAGAAATAAAGGAAAAAATATATTTTCAATTTTAAACAATTTAAATAAATATCTTAGGTAGTCAAAACAATTATGACAACTTTTTCCTTTACTTTAAAGTCAACAATTTACACTTGTAATCATTTCATAAATAAATATCATCATAGATATTTCATATTTTAATTACTTTAATTATTTAACAATTAAATAATTAATTAATTAAATATAAATATATAAATATATGTATTATATTTACTTTAAATATCACAAATAAATATATTAATGATATATGTCAAATACATTTATTCGACAATTTATTAATGTGTATTTAATAATATCATATATTAAATACAAATACACATTAATTAGGAAATGACGGTTCGACCCCTATTGCATGTATTTTTCGTTTAACGTTTAAACGATTTATAAATAATCACCATTATTCATAAAAGTTGTCATAGTGCTCTACGAGTATATTTCATTAGTGAGACTCTCTAGATTCAGGTATATCCGTCACAAAATCTAATTTTGTGTCCATAATTTACCCACCCGTAAATTATAACGACCACAGATAAAATAGCTGAATCATACAGGTCGAGGTCACTGCATACGTATAATCCCTCCGTCACAGGTATCCGGATAATCCCAGAGATATTGATGTAAACGTCAAATCTCTATAGGTATTATCCCGTCGACGATTCTATTAGCAATCTATAAATAACATTCGGAACTCACTTCCGAAGTATACTATGGCCATAGATTTAACTTATTGCTAATCACATATGGACTACCTATGCTCTGTACACAGAACTGACGGATCCTATCTTAACACACAGAGGATACCCTGAGGATCGGTCCACACCCAACGAACATGCGGAGCTCTGATCTAAATAGATCGGTGATGTGACTGCCACCTAAGTGTGGAGGATGTCTCATACATCCACAGTGGTGTCTCAAGTCGATAGACCACTATGCTACTCAACCCGAGAAGATTCTTATTGACGTTGGTGTACCATCTATTAAGAATCTTCGGTGAGTCATTCAATGTTTATCCACTATAAATACCTACACGTCTATACGAGTATCCCCAGACTCATGGTTCATTGGGATAAACCATCGGACTAAGTCTCGATATACGACATGTACTGGTCTTAACAGATTTGACTAACCGACCCGTGTTAGTAAATCTTGACCAGGAACAATATTTGATAATATACATTTAACAGTGACACTTCCCAATGTCAATTACAAACTACCTTTGTAACTGTGTACTGCAATATATATTATCGGGCCTATTTCTAATATATACATATCACTAAACCACATTTAGTTTCAATCTAATCGTAATCAAATCGAATACGTATATAAAAACAAGAGGTGCAACCATAAATAAGTAATATTATGGAAAAAAAGAATTGATCGTATTCATGAATCAGACATAAATACGATGCGGATTGGCGCTCTGAGCACCAACCCCAACACTTCTCCCCAGAATGGCTTTGGCAGCTTAACATGCTGATCATGCTTCTGACTTTCTTCATAATGGGGCGGTTCATTCTTTCAGCAACACCATTATGCAGTGGGGTGCGTGGAACAATTATTTCATGTCGAATGTCGTATCTTCCGCAGTAGTCATCGAAATCTGTGGAAGTGTACTCACCTCCATTATTCGTGCGGAGGCACTTCAGTTTCTTCCATGTTTCACGCTTTACCATGACATGAAACAGTTTGGAATAATCCAGAACCTGATCCTTTGTTTTCAGAAAATACACCCACACTTTCTGAGAAGCATTATTAATGAAAGTCAGAAAGTATTTGTTACCGCCTAGTGAATTAACCTACAAGGGACCACAAACATTAGAGTGCACCGGACTGAGCAACTCTGATCTTCTTGTAGATGAGAAATTAAAGGAGACTTTATGTTGCTTACCAAATAGACAGTGATTGCAAGGATCTAGAACAACATTCTTAGAGATAGTGATTAGATCATTCTTTGTCAAGGTAGATAACACTTTTTCACTCATGTGATCGAGTCTCTGGTGCCACAGATTTTGAGAAGCCTCATTTTCAACTACATTGAGGCTCTCTGCACATATCTTCACATGATTCTTGTATAAAGTGCCACAAATATGTCATCGGGTGACAAACATGACACATTTTATCATTTTCCATGTGTCATTGCTAAAATGGTTAGCATATCCTGTTTGTCAAGAGCTACCCCCGAGAGTAGATTGAGCCGAAGTTCTAGAACATGTCTCACCCCCTTCTGGGTTATTGTATACCATATATTTGTCCGTATCTGAATATCATCAATTCTCACTATCGGAGAGGAACTAATATTTCCCATCTTCACTGCTCCAGCATGTTTTGAAGAAATCCATGTGATGGGTGACGTGGTAGGATGCTACAGTAGCTACCACCCACTCAACATCTTGAGTTGCGGTGTGAAGACGTGTCTCTTCCTAGATGGAGACAGCTACATCTCCTGAGGTAACTATTAGTGTCTCCACATTGTTGTTCTTCGGCTAGGAATCGCCATGATCCTGCTCTCATTGCAGCTTTCGGTAATTCTTATTTAAGTGGCCTTCTATGCCACAATAGCAGCAATTGTAAGTAGGATTTCTTCCGTCTGTGGATTTGCCTATAATTTTGCTTCTACCTAGATTTTTATCTCGTTGTCTTTTTCGATTCTCCGTGACAATGGTTTATGTTTGATATGTGCCCACATCTTTTCTTTTGGCCTCTTCATTTGACATGACATCTTTTACCATAGACATGATAAGTTTGCCTTATCGAGCCGAATTGCTGAGAGTAACCACCAATGTCTCCCAACTATCAGGAAGAGAACTGAGTAGTAGGAGAGCTTGACTTCATCTCTTAGTTGCATGTCTACTGTAGATAACTGGTTCACCAAGCTTTGGAACTCATTGGTGCGTTTTGAAATGGAAGTTCCACTCCGTAGCTTCAAGTTCACCAAAAGCCTCATTATTAAGGCTTTATTCCGAGCTGTCTTGGCTTGATATATATCTTCCAGCTTTATCCATATTTTGTAAGCGTATGTATCAATGTCTATGTGGTGGAAGACATTATGGCCGATCCACTGTCTAATCTGACCCAGAGTTCCATAATTCAGTTTATTCCAGTCACACTATTTGGCAGAATCTAGTCTCACTCCCTTCACCTCGATTATATCAAACAAATCTTTGTAGTGTAAATAATCTATCATTTGAGGCCTCCAGATGGAGTAATTGGTTACAATCAGCTTGATCATTGTATCAGAAGAGGAATCTTCCATTTTCATTTAAGTTTAAAGTTTAAAATGAAAATAAGACAAAATCGAGGTTGATTTTTAAAAATCAGAGGTCACTGTTATGTCTGGAACGGTAAAAAATGGTGGATTTATCTATTCGTTGGTCCAAATTCGACTCAGGGGCCAATTTATAAATTTTAATTTTTCTGGGGTTAAAATATAAATTTCAAAGACTTCAGGAGGCTCAATGAAATTTACCAGGAATGCTGATGTGGCTGACATGTGGCTACTGATGCGGTAAAGTGGGACTGTGAAGTTGATGTGGCAGATGACATGGCTGACACGTGGTTATTGACGTGGCTGCTGACTAGACTAGAATGCTGACGTGACAAATGACGTGGTGACACATGACGCTGACGTGGCTGATGACTCGACACTGGTATGATTACTGACTCATTGCTGACATGGTGATGATGTGTGCTAATATGGCATTGACGTGGCTGCTGACATGGTCATCTTCAACCTTCGGTTGGCGGGTGTGGCGCGTGATGCATGTGGGAGCGCGTGGATTGGCAAGTGTCTGGTACGTACGGTGCGTGAGGGCTGTTCCGATCTCTGATTGATCGATGAAAAATACCATCGTACTCGTCTCGACGTGAAAAAGCTGGTGGTATGCTCAAAATTGATTTTTGAAAGATTTTCCGAAACTCGAATTTTCCGAACCGAGTATCGTTCTTCGATTTTACGACTCCAAAATATAACCAAAGCTACCGATACCACTTGTTGTGATTCTCTGATCACTGAATAGTGTTTATAAGGAAAAACCAAATTTTATTACTACAATAACATAATTTACAAGTGTTTGAAACTTTACAAAAAACCTCATTCTCTACACTCTCTAAGCTTTCTTGCATTGAAGCTTAATATTTTGGGATGCCTAATGCTCACAAATGAGCTATGAATTTATAGAAAAACTTAGGCTCACAATTTCAACAAATGAATAATGCCCAGTGAATATAATTTTGTAAGCTTGCACCATTTTCAAACTCCACCTAAAGTATATTGGAGGCTTGCAATGGTGGTTGGAAATGCTTGCCATCATGCAACTAGATCATTCACTATATTTTAACAACTCAATGCTTTTGCACTATGTGTTCTTGTTTTCTACTAATTTGTTGGGTGACATATTGCAATGAGACCCCTCATCGCATTTGTGAACTAGATATACATCCTAACCTAAAGTGAGAAGAACCAATATGGTGTACTGTAATAAATATATAGCAGCAGAACCCAGCTTCTTGCCCTAAAATACATGACAAGAGTTACATAAACAAATTCTATTCATTATATTTATATTTTTAATTAAAAAAAGCATCATCTAACTAACACGTATTCGTATTGATGGGAAGGGGAAGATCAGAGCTGATGAAGAGGATATAGAACAAAATAAATGACATGTGGCATTTACATAGAGAAGAAATGGATTGTTAAAGAAATTTTATGAGCTCTCTTAGTTTTGTGTGATGCTGAGGTTGTTCTTGTCATCTTCTCTAGCCATAGGAAGCTATCTGAGTACCTGCAGCAGTACTAGCCACTTTCTCTTTCAATTTAATTTTTATATTTGAATATGTAGTTTTGCAAATATTTTGTGTGGGTTTGTGTGTTTCTATTTGATTTAGTTGGTGGACTAAAAATAAATGTGTGATCTTTAAATGAAATTTGCTTCATTTCATTGTCTGGTCTCTTAGACGGTGTTGAGGGTGATTTTTCACCCGAGAAGGTTCGAAAATCGACGAATGATAGAATGAGGTTTGTATTTGGCCAAAAGATGATAAAGATCCAAAGGCTTAGAGAGGCTGAAGTCAGGCAAAGAGACCAGTCACCATAGATCGGTGCAGTGGCAGGGAAGCGACAAAGAAGAGCTGCCAGAGGTTGCCAAAGGCTGGTGCAGTGCCAGGGAAATAACGGAGCAGAGCCGTCACAGGCCGCTAGAGGCTACCATAGGCTGGTACAATGACAGTGAAATAGACTATTCTGATTGTGTATTTAAGGGTAGCTGAGTAGAGTTGCGATAACAATGATGACAATGTGACATGGACTGACATCCTAGGCAGTGGAATAGTGAATTTGGAAACCTATATAAATGGGTTGAAGGTTCAGATTCAAGATTTAGCAATTTTCGCATCTCACCATTTGTAAAAGAGCTGAAAGCTTAAAAATCAGTGATAAAGAGAGAAAGCTGGTCGGTTACCTGACCAAGTGAGTGAATTGTAACGGGCTAGTGTAAAACCCAAGATGTTGTAAACTCATTATAAGCCCATTACCCCGCTTGTAGTTTGGGTCAGTCTTGACCCCGAGCAGTAATAAAATACCCCAATTTTCTCCCATGGACGTACGTTGGAGCCATTTTCCGCTGAACCATGTAAATCCTTATCCCTGTGATTTATCTGTCTTCTTGTTGAGTTTGCTTTGGTTCCCTACTAATCGAATAAATTTACTGCTGAAGGAGGTTTGTTCGAGGGGCTAATTTTCTATATTCCCTTGGAATGAAAAATAATTGTATATAGTTGACGTCGTCTGTGGGGTTCAGTACAAAAAGCAACCAACATAATAAGCCGATGGAAAAAGACGGGAATCATGGAGCTTTGGAGACTTCAACGGCAGAGTGGATGGAAAAGATGGAGGAGAGCTTGCGGTTAGAAATGAAGGCAAATCAAACCTTCATGAAAGTTATGATGGAAAGGATTGAGAAGCTGGAGAAGAAATTAGGAAAACATGCATATTTTAGGCCTAGTCGGAAGGAAGATATTGCCAGCGGAAAGAGAGCGGTTGATGTGGAATGGGAGAGAAAGGCTAGGAGGAGAAAGCCTCGTAGAGTAAGGGTAGTGGTTGTGGCCAGTGCTGCACCTATTGAGTTATGGCCCCATATCTGGGTTTGGGAGATTCAGGATTACCCAACAGCTCTGAAACATGAAATGAGGTTTGTGTAGGTGGAGAAGGAGAAGACAGCCCGATGAAGTACATCTCATGGGAATAAAGAGTTGAGGTGAGAGAACTGTCATGAGGGTGGAGATGGATGGAGAGGGCCATGACCGAGCCGACATGAGTTTAAGCCTACAATCCCAAGAAAACCGGGGCTGAATGAGAGTTTGGAAGCTCAAAAACTAAAGAAAATAAATTTCAACGCGCAAGTGGGCAGTGCACACGCGCACTGTCCACGCGTGGACAATGCACTTTTTTTTTGTTTACAAAAGCAATTGCTTTTAAGCATCAGCTCTATGGAAAGCTAGAGAGATTATGCAATTTGGATATTTTACCCATTTTGCTTCTAATCTTCACTAAACACTTTTAAACACCCAAAATATAATTTTTAACATCAAAACCAATATCAACACAAGTTAAAGAATAAAATCATATTTTTCAAAATATCAGATATTTTTACAAAAAACATAAATTTATTCAAAATACGCACATGCGTAAATTTTGAATCTAAAATACAAATCAAACAAGAATCCCACAATGAAGTGATTCATGAACAATTCTATGTCACCTAAAGGTGTTCAAGTGATTATAGAATGGTTTTCATAGCTCCAAGCTATCATCTAGAGTTCCAAACTCTAATTTTCTGTTCCATGTCCAACATGAACATTTTGACCCAATCACAAGCATACTGTGTTTATGCTTCCAAAATATCCATACATAATTCATTAGCCTAATTTCAAATTCAAGCTATATTATTATGTATCAAATACAAAAACTTAGCTTGTTAGAGAATATCAAACTTACCTAGTAAACTTGAACCAAATATCTAATCTTCTCATCCTTGTTGAAAAATGTAGAGAACTTCCAAAGTTAATCTAAACACTTATTTAGGCTAATTTCTCTTATATTTTACCTTAACGCTTGCTTACTTTAGCTTTCTCAAGCTTAATTAAAAAATTGCTCAAGCTTGCCTTTTATAGTGAAGCTTATGCAATTTTTAATTAATAAAAATTTTAATCAACTTTTAAGTGGGCTTAATCCAAATTGTCCAAATATGCATAATTAGGTGTGACTAATCACCTTTGTCTACCACTTTGATTTATTCCAATTAAATTTAGACAAAGTTAAACCAATTGATTAGTTCATTATCTACCATTTTGATTTAATCCAATTAAATCTAGACAAAGTTTAACCAATTGATTAGTTCATTGTCTACCACTTTGATTTTATCCAATTAAATCTAGACAAAGTTTAACCAATTGATTAGTTTATTGTCTACCACTTTGATTTAATCCAATTAAATCAAGCCAAATACACATATTATTACATATTTTGTAATTACCAAAATATCATCAAATGGTAGAAATATTTATGAAATTACAACAAAGCCTTCGTGTGATTTTGGATTAGTCCAATTAATCCAATTGGGTCAAAATAAATAATTAATGTTATCCAATAACACTTAATTATTTTAACTGATAATTATAATATCAAATATTATTTATTATCAAACATTATCGGCTGCCCAAGTACTCAATGAGTACACTTCATCTTGTGTGACTCTCTAAGTCTAGACACGTTCGTCATATAAGCCTAGCTTATATGTCCGCAATTCAGACACCTCCGAATTCACGAAGAACACGAACGACCTTTCCGAACTATACATGTCGAGGTCATGACATATGTTTAACAATTTCTCCGTCGTAGGCTATTCAAGTTAGTATAGGAAACATAAATTACACCGTCAAGTTTCCAAGACGCACATTTCATATTATCAATATGTTCATGATTCCTTACAATTAATCAGAACACCATTTTCCTATATATGCGATACACCCTAGGTGATCGACTTTGACCAAAGTCTTAAGAATCATGAGCGACCTTTCTGAACTATACAAGTCAAGGTCATCACATATGTTTAACAATTTCTCCGTCGTAGGCTATTCAAGTTATGCTTAGGAAACATAGATTACACCGTCAAGTTTCCGAGACACACATTTCATATTATCGATATGCTCACAATTCATTACAACTAATCAGAACACCATTTCTGATATTTACGATCCACCCTAGGTGATTGGCTTTGACCAAAGTCTTAAGAATCGTGAGTGATCATCTTGATACCTTAACCTCTTATGTTACACATACGGGCCGACAGATCATATCTTGATACACACTTGATTAACGAATACATCGGTCCATACCCAACGAACATCTAGCAGTTAGACCATGAAAGATCTCTGACATATATGACATCAAACTATGATGATCACATATTTAATCATTGTTATCATATAGTCAAATGATCACATATGTTACTACACTCGATGAGATTCCTATTGACGGTGGTGTGTATATCCAACTATTAGGAATCACATGTGAGTCATTCAGTATTCGCTCCAACGAATACCCAAATGTCTACAAGAGCTTCCTTTGCTCAGGATACATTGGGTCAAACCATTGGAGCTCCAATTTCAATATACGACATGTGCTAGTCTTCTAGGTTATAGGAATTCGACCATATTCCAAAACCAATAACTATGAATTTTTACTTTAAGAATAATTTATAATAGTAATACTATCTCAGTGTCGGACCTCCCGAAGTCCAGTATTACTACATGATTATTCTAAGGTCGATGTCATTTTCAGTATATTTATATATCAATCTAATATGTATTATGACATAAATTACCGTTAACAGGGTTGAAATGAAAATCTAGTTATTTTATTAATAAATAATAAAATATAATGTACAATATATTATTCGGATAGACGCTTCAAGCACCAACTCCAACAGCATTAGCCCGAGGTGGCATGGAAGAAGCTTCTTCAAGCTGAAAAGCCAGTGGATGGACTGACCAGAGTTAGCTCGGGTCAACCTCTTCATTTAGATAAGGCCTAGTGGAAGAGATGATTAAGTTATGAATCAGAAGTAGAGGTGCTAGATCAGGGTTATGAATTCGATGCGAAATTTCACAGGAAGAAGCATTGAAGCTTGCAGTCGTGGTACCCATTCTGAGGTGGTGTATACTTGAGATTCTGGACTTAACTAAGATTAAGCATCAGCATGAGAGGGAACCACCGTATTTTATAAAGTTTCCAGCATTAACTCACAAACTAGTTGATACCGAGAACTATGAGACAAATATTGATTGTGGTTTTTCACCCTGAGGAGTATAGCTGTAAGAGCATTTACAAGAAGCCACAATCCAAGGACATTGGGTCGGTATGTACCACTATATTTTATAAATTTCTCGGCATCAACTCACCAACTCGTTGATACTGATAACCAGAGGATAAATGTTGATGGTGGTTTTTCATCCTGATAAGGTTCAAATATTGAGGAAGGGTAGAATGAGGTTTGTACTTGGCCAAAAGAGGATGATAAAGGTCCAAGGGCTTAGAGAGCTTGAATTCAGACCGAGGGACCCGACCCTATTATTCGAAGGAGCTCTCCCGAGGGCAGAATGTGCTGGTGACGAAGCATTTTGGGATACTAACTCGACCTAAAGAAGTGCTAGATTTGGCAATATTTGAGTATTTTTCGAAATCGGCCTGAGGGGGTCCACGCTTAGCTACCCGACCTGGTTGAAGAAGTCAAGAGTTTTGACAAGTATCATCCACCTCGGTATGCCGACCCAATGATTGAAGATGGGATCGCAAATCAACTTGTGTTGAATTCATGTGACGTATGCTCTAGTTGAAAAGATAAGCTTCTAGAATGCTAATAATGATTATGGAAAAAATAACGGTTCTCATTGAAAGTAGCCCATGCTAGCCGTTATAGGCCGTTACAGTGGTAGGGAAGTGGCAGAGTAGAGCCGTCATAGGCCGGTACGGTGACAATGAAATAGGCTATTTTGATTGGTGCATTTAAGGGTAGTAGAGGAGAGTTGCAATAACAATGATGACAATGTGACATGGGCTGAAATCATAGGAGGCATAATAATGAATTTGGAAGTCTATATAAATGGTTGAAGGTTCAGATTCAAGGGTAAGCAATTTTCACTTCTCACAACTTGTAAAAGAACTGAGAGCTTAAAAACCAGTGATAGAGAGAGATGGTTGGTCGGTTACCTAACCAAGTGAGTGAACTGTAATGAGCTAGTGTAAGACTCGAGGTGTTGTAAATTCCTTGTAAGCTCACTACCCCACTTGTAGCTCAGGCCGGTCTTGACCCTGAGTAGTAATAAAATATCCCTCATTTCTTCTGTGGACATAGGTTGGAGCCATTCTCTACCGAACCACGAAAATCCTTATCTTTGTGATTTGTTTGTCTTCTTGCTGAGTTTGCTTTGGTTACCTACTAACCGAAAAAATTTATTGCTTTTGGAGGTTTGTTCAATAGGTTAATTTCCTATATTGCCATTGGAAAAAAAAAACAGTCGTCAAACATCTTTTTTTTTTCACTTTTCTTGTATGGATTTTGATGTGGGTTTCATTACTTTGAGATCTGATTTAGTGGAAACAAATGCCTTGTTCCTAATATATATAACACACTTATAACCCAAATTATAACCCTTTAAATAATTTTGAAGTCAATATGTCCTATATTATAATCAACCGACCAAAGTAAAATTTATAAACGAGAAGAAAGCAATGAAAAAATTTCAAGTATGCCATTCACTTTTTCTTAATTAAATAAATTCCCAAGTATTCTAGTGGATTATGGATTTCCAATAGGGAAAAAATAAAAGCTTGCCCTTTTGTCTCTAAAGTTGCAAACTTTTCCACTACTTGCTGAAATTAAACTAAATTTGAGAGATATTAAATGAATGATGTTTCTAGCAGAATCTAATGTTGATAAATGATATTTATTTATTTTTTCTTGGAAAGGAAATGTTGTTTGTTATAATATTATATGACACTCAAGGCTTCCAAAATATAAATATAGACACATACACATTTTGACCAACAAGCTGCTCAGTGTTGATTTGTGTTGTAAAGGTTCAATATCTACAAACAATATGTTTATGGTTTGATTGCTTCAGAAGCCAAACATCCATCAAGGTTAAAAATATTTAAAATCTCTTAATAATAGATTTAAAAACGTTAATTAACTAGAATTCCCAAACTTACCCTAAATCTATATATAGCTTACAAACCCAATACATTCTTTTGATAAAAGAAGATAATAGACTGAGGTAGAGAATTCCACCAAGAAAGATTAACATGTATTCATATTAAAAAAATAACAATTCGAATAATATCATTGACAAATCTTGTGTTGTAGTAAACTAATTGGACTAGATGGGTGCCATTTGAAGATAACATAGAGGGGATCTTGATATCTCCTGTAGCATTAGATGTTAATAATGGTATTTTTCCTTTGGCTATGTGCGTTTGTGAGATAGAGTCTAAGGAAAGTTGAGTGTGGTTTCTTGAATTATTTAATCATCAACATACGCACATTCATAACAACTAGTTTATTATTTTCATGTCTGACAGGTAGAAGGGTCTCATTTATGGACTTGAGAAAATATTCATAGGAGCTGATACCAAATATCACTGTAGGCATGTTTTGTAATGAATCCAGCATGCAGAAACATCCATCCAACTTTCGGTGCAAGCAAACATGAAGCTTCCAGTATACAAGTTGGCCATTGAAGATTAAATTCGCAAAAACATGTGGCATTGTAGCACACGTTTTTGCCCTATAAAAGGGAGCTCGAATCTCAGTTGTAAGGCATCCTAAAACTTGTAAAGAGAGAGTGTAGAGTAAGGTTTTTCTTTAAGTTTAAACACTTGTATTTCTATTCTTATAAGTAATAGAAGCTTTCAGTTTTTCCTCAAACATACTCTAGAGTGATCAGAGAATCACAACAAGTGGTATCAGGAGCTTTGGTTCTACTTTGAGGTCGTAAAATTGAAGAACAGAACTTGGTTCGGAAAATTCGGGTTCCGGCAAAGTTGTCAAAAGTTATTTTTGAGCCTACCATTAGCTAGCTCACGTCGAGACGAGTTCGGTGGTATTTTCCGACAATCAAACGGAGGTCCGAGCAGCCCACACGTACCCGCATACGTCGGAGCGTGAAGCCTACTGTAGGCATTGCATTTTCGCATGTGAAACCCGATGATGAGTCTCATTTGGAGGCACTACCTTTTGAGTCATGAAAGCCGCGGGAAACGGATATCGGAAGGGGGAATTCAGAATAAACAAGCTCACTGTCTTCGTTGGTGCTGCGTTCGTTACTTCGTTCGAACGGGAAACAGATTGCGGGCGTTCGTGTCGCATTCGAGGGAGCGTTCGAACGGAGCCGGTAATTCTGGTTTTGCTGCTAGCCTCACACCCCAGCCCATTTAGCTCCCCAAAGCCCATAAAACACATCCCAAATTAAATAAATAAATATTAAATTAAATATTAAACATTAAAATAAAACATTTAAACCATTTACCAATTAAAATAAACAATTACCAACTTAAACTAAAATCATGCCTAAATTAAACAAATCACATACTAAATCAAAATATAATCATACCAAATTAAAATCAATCCTAACCAATTAAAATCAATCATAACAAATTAAAAATATTGACTTCCTAATCTAACAAATTAAATGCCTAATCCTACCCAATCAAATATATTGTATTCCTAATCTAGCCAAGACATGTCCCCCAATCAAATCCATTGCTTTCCTTACCTAGCACTAAATCATATCCTTATTGAATGCATAAAATCCCTTCTCTTGTCAACCCTAACCCTTCTCTATATAAACAACCCCTCACCAAAGCCTTTGTCTCCTTGACACATAGAATTCACACCCAAACTCTCTCAAAATCTCTCTAGACTCTCTCTACACACCCAAGACCAAACAGACAAAAAGAGAAAACACTTCCTACACACACAAAAAGAGAAAAAAAAAGAACCTCAACCATCTCCTCCATAGCCGAATCTATCACAAATAACCACCCTCACATCACCGAAACTACAAGCACCAAAACAACCCCTAATTACTACCGAAAACCAGCCCCTCTAAACCTCCATACATCACCGAAAATCACACAAACACAGCAGCCCAAATCTTTAAAAAACAGTAACATAAAACTACATAGACAATCTTAAAAATAATCATATTTAATTGCACTAAGAACCCACACAACTTGGAATAGTTCTTTGAAAACATTGAAACAGGTAGCCCGTGCAGTGAGCAGCAAAACAGGAGCCGAATAGGAGCAGAACGGAGTTCGAATCGTAAGCAAAGCAACGAAACAGTGAGCTAGAACGTTGAACCAGCGGACCAGAAAAAGTTGCGGAGCTTTATCCCCTTCCGATCTTCGTGGAATGTGAGTCCGAGAGACGGCTTAAAAGGTTAGACCTGAGGGTATCTTTCACACTTATTCTCATTTTTATTTTTTAGTCATTTATTTTGATTATATTTTCTGTATTGTGGTATCCGTTGTGTGTATGATGTATGTTGTGGGTATTGGATGAATGAGAGATGTGTCAACTCTCGCGGTATATCGGATGGAAACCCGGACAAAAATTTCATAGCCGATTCCGAATGGACGGTAATATGATCTGTACTCGGGCCACAATTCCACGTACCGCTTGGGTAAACGACACCATCTTTCTTTTGTTGTGTTGTTCTTGTTTATTTAGTTTGTTTTACCTAAACTCAATATGTCGTTAGTTATGCATGATTCAACCAAGCGCATGGGCTTAGTGAGTTAGTCCAAAGGTCCTCCATTTAGGAGACAAAGAGCCGAAAAGGCCACCTTCGTGACACTACTTCGCCGCGTCGGTTGATGTATGTTCGGTTGGACGCGAGATACGTTCAATCGGGCATACTTAGTTTGATATTGTTATCTTTATTTCCGTATGTATAAGTCAATCGAGCGCATGGGCTTAGTAAGTGTGTTGTGAGATCCCCTATGGGGAGGGGCTAAAAGCCCTTTACCACGATGCTTTGCCGCGCCGGTTGATGTGTGTTCAGATTGGATGTAAGATATGTTCAATCGGGCATACTTGGTTGATATGATTGGTTCTATTCTTGTATGTGTGATGTGACGCGCATGGGCTTAGTATGGTGGTCAAAGGTCATCTCTTTGAGAGATCAAGAGCCCCAAAAGGTCACCTTTATGGCAGTGCTTCGCCGCGCCTTTTTATTTTCTGTATTGCATCCATTTCATGCATCAGGTCCGTGTCCGTTCGAACGCGTTTGCAAACGCAACTCGAACGCGCATACATTTTGCCTTATCATGCATCAGGTCTCCTTTCCGTTCGAATGCGTTTACGAACGCTACTCGAACGTGAGTATTCTGTTTCATTTCCATTCGAACGCGTTAACAAACGCCATACGAACGTGAGCATTCTGTTTCATTTCCGTTCGAACGCGTTTACGAACGCTACTCGAACGTGAGCATTCTGTTTCATTTCCGTTCGAACGCGTTTACGAACGCTACTCGAACGTGAGCATCCTGTTTCATTTCCGTTCGAACGCGTTTACGAACGCTACACGAACGTGCACACACTGAACTGAGTCTGTCTTATTATATTCATGCATAATTGCCTATTGGTTGATCTTTCTTATGCAAATGTGTCAATGTATTACCATTCATATGCTCGTGTCATGATAATATTTGAGTATTATTTCTTGCGGTATATCGGATGGAAACCCAGACGTAAATTCCGTAGCCGATTCCGAATGGACGGTAGTGCGGTCTGTACTTGGGCTACAATTCCACGTACCACTTGGAAAAGTGCCCATACGTGTGCTTGTATGGTTACCATGTGTGCTTGTATGGTTAATATGTGTGCTTGCGTTTTTCCTGAATATGATATGCAAGTAAAGATGTATGTTAGTTGCTATCTTGATATATGTTAAGCATGCAATCTTATATGAAATATATGTATATTTAGGCGCATATTTTATTTTATAAATGTGACTTTAGAAGCATGATACCTCTAGAAATAATTGTTACTTCAGCTTGTTTAAATTATTATATAAATCCTTTCATTACAAGTGACATAAGTAAGGGACCATTCCGAACCCAACGGTTTGAGGTCTTCCCTTGCGAGGGGTGAGTGCGGCCTTAAATCTTTGTCCCGGTTCACACCGGGTGGCGACTCCATGTTATGTAATCTTTCCCAACTAGGCCGTGAGCCTAGGAGCGGAGTCGCTCAGTTTCTGTGTCCCACAGTCTGGCGACTCCACTGGGGACGTATTTGGCCCCGAAATATTGTTTTGTAATGAGTGGATTTATGTTTTAATTGGCCATGTCTATAGTGGATAAGTGAGAGTTTAATCAAGGGCACTTTGAGGCTAGGTAATGGTTTGGTGTCTTCCTTCATTCACTACCTTTCTAGAAGGAAAAGCTGTGAGGACACCTATATGGCCATCTACTTGTAGCCTTTGTGATGGACTAATTTGGAGGACTCGTTGTTTATTCCTGACAACAAGCGATAAGAGCCTAAGAGGCTTGGGTATTTAAGTGAGCCTCGCTCCACCTTCCCTCTGGGGGATCTACAACGGGAAATCCATTTGACAGTCCGTCACACACCATAGCTCATTGGCACGTACCTTAGTGTATAAAAAGGGATACGCTCACTTGGTCACTTGAACCCTTGAGTGGGGAGACCTAGTTGTGGGCTATCCTTCGCCAGTGAGAGCCTTTGTCCATACTCTTGCAAACCCACCCATAGACTGGTTTATATGGTTAAAGTAGCAATTATTTCCTTGAGTATGTGCTTGTGGACCATCCTCATTTGGATGCAGTTGGACTATTGTCAAAAATACGGGCTTGCTGGGCCATTTAAACTGGGGCAAGTTCGTACTGTATGACTACTAGGCCCAAGGCTTCTGAAATGTTGATGGGCCATTATGTAAAAACTATTATGATATGTTTGCATTATCTCCCTTCTGTGCTTATGTTTGGGAACATCACCGTTTGGATCCATTTGGACCATTTGTCATGGGATATGGGCTTGTTGGGCCATTTTAAACTGGGACAAGAACGTATTTCATGACTATTGGGCCAAGAGCTTCTAAGTGATTGATGGGCCACCTTGTGTTTGTTTTCGGAATATTATCATTTGGATTTAGTTGGGCCCTTTGCCGTAAGACATGAACTCGTTGTGCCATTTAAACTGGGACGGGTTCACCCTTATGACAGTTGTCCCAAAAGCTTCTAAAATGATAATAGGCCGATTTGTTTGAGAATTTTATTTGCTTTAATATAGGTTATATATTTCTTATGCATATCATGCATACATATACCCTGTTGACATCCTTTGTGTCTCAAAAGACACCATAGATACCGTTTGGGTTAGAGAAGGAACCAGACTCACTAAAAGAACAAGTATGAGTGAATCCGATAATGAGGTGTCCCGTATGGATCAGTTAGAGAATGGTCTCACCAAGATCACTGAACAGTTGCAGGCTTTGACTACTGCTATGGCTGGTATAGCTGGGTCTCGTGCCGGGGTTCATTCTGGGGATGTGAGACAAGAGGAATCTCCGAACAGATTGGGGGATGATATCCCCGCTTTTGATGATGATATGGCAGAGTATGCAGCAGGCAGAGTATCTGGGTCTCAGAAAGAGTTACAGAAACTTCGGGATCAGGTTGAGTCAGTTACCCGCAAGATGAGGGGTAAGAATGAGGATTTGCTGGATTATGACACATTGACTTTTGAGGAACAGTTGCCTGCACAGTTCAAGATGCAGATATGGCTAAGTTCAACGGGAATGGGGATCCGAGGGTGCATCTCCGACAGTTTGTATCAGTCATGAGTTCAGTTGGCTTGTCTCAGCGCCAGGTGCAGAAAATGTTTGGAATGTCGCTTGAAGGGGCTCCTGTGGTATGGTACCACAGTTTGGACAAGAAAGTGAAGGAAGATTGGAGGGATTAGCTGATGCTTTCCTGAAGCAATATGTCACTGACTTGGAGATCGATCTGTCACTCCGTGATCTGGAGAATGTTAAGCAGAAAGCGGAGGAGAGTTTTACGGAGTATGTGGAGCCGGTGGAGGGGTCAATTATTGAAAATACAGACTAGGCCTTCGGAGAAGGATCAGATCAAGATGATTATCAAGGGCACCAAGCCCTCCATTTACGGCAAGTTGAGGAGGATGACCTCCATGATCGCAGACTTTCGACAGTTGAGGGAAACTGTCATGGATATTGAGGAAGAAGAGGCCGAGAATAGAAAATTCTATGGTCTAAACAGGAGGCCCATTGGGGGAACATCGGGAACAAAGCCCGTTTCTGCTGAAGTTGCTGCTATCCGGAACAGGCAGTTTTCCAACTTGGGAAGGCCCCTGTCTAAGGTGCTAGAGAAGTTGAAGAGGCAAGGGCTTTCAAAACCCTTGGATACCAAACCATTACCCAATCCCCTACCACCACATATTAACCTAAGCCTTTATTGCCACTTCCACCAACAAAAAGGCCATGACACCGACAACTGCGCCCGACTCCGCCATGAAATCCAAGACCTAATAGACTCCAAGAAAACACCCAACCCGGAAACAGAACAGCCCGATACACCACAGAAACCCCTTACCACCAACTACCGTGCCGTACCACCACCAGCCTATATGATCAATTCTGGCATTCCAGAAGACCTTGTCCTAAAATCCTTTCACCCTCAAGCCTTTTGCCTGGGAATCTGGGATAGCACTAGTGAGGATGAGTTTGAGCAGAAGAAGGACTTTTGGCTTGATTTCTCTAGCAGTGATGAGGAGGAAGTAAGGGGAATGACACGTAGCGGTCGTTTTTACAATGATATGGCAGAAAAGGGTAAGGAAGCTTTAACAGATGGTAGAGAAGTGGTTGAGGCTGCAGAAAATGCTGAAGGGGATATAGTGCTGAGGCAATTGAGGAAGACTAGAGCACAAGTCAGTATCTGGGAACTATTGTGTGCATCTCGGGAGCATAGACAGGCTATGGTTGAGGCCTTGAGCAAGATTGTGGTACCGGAGGATGCCAACCCCGCAATGTTTGTTGGGTCAGTTCAGAAGGAAGCTTTACAAATATCCTTTTCTGAGGATGATCTCCCACCGGAGGGGAGGAATCATAATAGGCCTTTATTTATCAGGGCCGAAGTGAGGGGCAAGAAAACTTCATGTGTGATGGTGGATGATGGTTCATCCATCAATGTGTGCCCATTGAAAATTCTGGCAAGATTGGGCATGAAAGCAACAGACTTGGATCCCTCTAGTATGACTATTAAAGCTTATGATGACAGTAAGCGGGGAGTTGAGGGTACCTTTGTGGCTATGGTCAAGGTAGGGCCGATTGAAGATGAAGTTGAGTTCACAGTGCTAGACATCCCGGCCACTTTTGCCTTATTGCTGGGGAGGCCTTGGTTTCACAAACTTGGGGGCGTGCCTTCCACTTTGCATCAGATGATCAGATTCCCGTATGAGGGAGAGATTGTTACCATCCGGGCTGAGTTAGACAATGCCGTGGCTGCCTTGGAGATATTGCCTTTCACGAGGTTCCAGGTATCAGCCACTTTTGAGGAGTGGGTGGATCCTAGGGTGGCTAGGATTATGGAGAAAATGAAGTTTGAGCCGGGTAAAGGTTCAAAATTGCCGGATTTCAGAGGACAGACTACTCGGAAGGGTTTGGGGTACAAATCTGACGAAGAAAAGCCGAAGGTCAAGAAAAAGGGCCTGAAACTGATGAAGTACTTTGTGAAAGCTTCAGGGTATCAAGGAGAGCCTGAACCTGTGAAAGTCAATGGGATTGTGGTGCCTGGGTTTGAGATCTTCCAGGATTTGTTGGGTGAGAAACCATTGACTAGAAAAGCTGTGGAAACAGAGATTTGGGAGGAGGAATTGATGAAGTTAGAGAACCTGACTCTGGAAGAAGATGAGAAGCCTGAAGAAGACCTGATTGCAGAGGAAGAAGTGTCTCTAGATGATGAAGACATTTACCTTCCTGATTTGTTTGAATGTACTTCCGCATTATCCAATAATAAAGACATTTCTTTTGCTTACTTGCCTGAGTCATTTCCATTCACTCTGCATGAATCAAGCATATTTGACATCAGTTCAGCCAGAACTATTGCATTTAACTTGGGCACACTTGAGAACCCCAAAGAAATTTTGATTGCAAGTGAAGTAACCTCCGAAGAGAGGGAGAAACTAGAACAAGTGTTGGTCAGATATGCCAAAGTATTTGCTTGGTCTTATGAGGACATGCCCGGGGTAGACAGAAACATTGCCCAGCATACAATACCAACTTATCCGAATATGAGGCCAATAAAGCAGAAACTTCGACGGATGAGACCGGAATGGGCTGAGAAAGTCAGAGAGGAAGTTAAGAAGCAGATAGATGTGGGGTTCCTGGAAGTGGTAAAATATCCCGAATGGTTGGCTAACATAGTGCCGGTGCCGAAGAAAGATGGGAAGGTCAGAATGTGTGTAGACTACAGGGATTAACAAGGCTTGTCCGAAAGATGATTTCCCTTTGCCGCATATAGATGTTCTGGTTGACAGTGCGGCTTTGTCTGCTATGTATTCATTTGCGGATGGATTTTCAGGGTACAATCAGGTTCTCATGGCTGAGGAAGATAAACACAAGACTGCATTTGTTACCGAGTGGGTACCTATTGTTACAAGGTAATGCCGTTTGGGCTTAAGAATGCAGGAGCTACTTATCAGCGGATGGCCACTACACTCTTCCACGACTTGATGCACAAAGAGATTGAGGTGTATGTGGACGACATGATGGTGAAATCAGAGACCAGAGTTGGGCATATTGAGGCATTGGAAAGGTTCCTCCAGAGAGTTGACAGATATAACCTGCGGCTTAATCCCAAGAAATGTGTGTTTGGGGTGACATCAGGGAAATTGCTTGGTCATACAGTGGGAATGGGCGGAATAGAGGTAGACTCCGAAAAGATCAAGGCAATCACAGAAATGCCTGCACCAAAGACAGAAAAGGAAGTCAGGGCATTCTTGGGAAAGATTCAGTACATCAGTCGGTTTATTGCCAAGTTGACATCGGTATGTGAACCTATCTTCAAACTGTTGAGAAAAGATCAGCCAGTGAGATGGAATGAACAGTGTCAGATCGCCTTCGACAGAATCAGAGAGTACTTGGTAAAGCCACCCGTATTGAAACCTCCGAGGCCGGGTTGACCTTTGATATTGTATCTGGCTATAGAATCAGAAGCATTGGGAGGTATGATGGTACAGGCAGATGAGACAGGGGTAGAACATGCAGTTTATTATCTGAGTAAGAAGCTGCTTCCGTATGAGGCTCGGTATCAGGAAGTTGAGAAGATCTGCCTTGCAGTGGTATGGGCTTCCAGAAAGTTGCGACATTACTTCCAGTCTTACAAGATCCAGGTGGTGGCAAAGGAGAATCCTCTGAAATATCTTCATTCAGTGCCTTCACTAGTGGGAAAACTGGGCCGATGGTTGGTATTGTTGACAGAGTTTGACATTGAGTATATCACCTCCAAAGTGATCAAGGGACGAGCAGTAGCGGAGTTTCTGGCATTGCAACCTGTTGAGGGGGATCAGTATAAGTTTGAGTTTCCAGATGAAGAGATCCAAGCAATAACAGTTCAGAGATGGAAGATGTATTTCGACGGAGCAGTGAATTACAAGGGAGCCGAAATTGGGATCGTGATAGTAACCCCTGAGGGAGAGACTTTGCCTTTGGCTAAGAGGTTGACATTCAGAGTGACTAATAACATGGCTGAGTATGAAGCATGTGCTTTTGGCCTGACATCATTGATAGCCTTGAAGACCGGGAGTGTGGAAGTCTACGGAGATTCTATGTTGGTAGTCCAGCAGATGCGAGGAGAATGGGAATTGAAAGAAGAACGGTTGAGGCCTTATCTTTTTCACCTTAGAAAATTGGCACAGGGTATCCCCGAGTGTAAGTTTCAGCACCTACCGAGAGAAGAGAATCAGATGGCAGACGCATTGGCTACACTGGCAGCGACTTGGGAAAATCCAGAGAAGTTAGTGATGAGACCGTTGGTACTGACGACAGCAAGTAAACCTGCTTATGAGATAGAAAGAATTCTGGAAGTTGAGGTTGATGATGGTAAGCCTTGGTATTATGACATTCAGAGGTATCTGGAACATGGTGAATTCCCGGAAGGGGCGGGCAGAAAAGACAGAATAGCCATTCAGAAGTTGGCTTCCCAGTATGTGACTCTGAGAGGGGAACTGTACAAGAGGCAGGCAAACGGTATTCAGTTGAAATGTTTGAAAAAAGAAGAAGCTCAGAAAGTGATGGAAGAGGTACATGCCGGGGTATGTGGTCCGCACATGAATGGGTTGAACTTGTCCCGCAAGATAGTGAGACAGGGGTTTTATTGGTCAACCATGGAGACGGACTGCGCGAAGATGGTAAAGCACTGTCATGACTGTCAAGCACACGGTAATTTGAATCACTTACCGCACACAGAATTGCACGGGTTGTCAGAGCCGTGGCCTTTCTCAGCATGGGGAATTGATATGATTGGGGAAATTCGACCAAATGCATCAAATGGGCATCGCTTCATAGTGGTGGCAGTAGATTACTTCTCAAAGTGGGTGGAAGCCGAATCCTTCCGTAATGTTACAGCGAAGCAGATGGCAAAGTTCATAGCTCGGAACCTCATTTGTCGGTATGGTATGCCGCATCATGTAGTGACAGACAACAGGGTCCAGTTTCAAGGAGAGACGAAGGCAATGTTACAGAGGCATGGGATAGGCCACCACAAGTCATCACCGTACAGGCCGCAGGCAAATGGGGCAGTTGAGGCAGCTAACAAGACTATAAAGACAATTTTAGCCAAGATGACAGAAAATTGTAGAGACTGGGCCGAGAAATTACCGTATGCTTTGTGGGGGTACAGAACATCAGTAAGAACGGCAACGGGTGCAACACCTTACTCCTTGGTCTACGGAATGGAAGCAGTATTGCCAGTAGAAGTGGAAATACAGTCCATGAGGGTGTTAGCAGAGGCAGAATTACCAGAACAGGAATGGGCCGCACAGAGATTTGATCAGTTAGCACTATTGGATGAGAAGAGAACGAAGTCTTTGTATCACATGCAGTTGTATCAGAAGAGACTAGCCCGGGCATTCAACAAGAAAGTACGTCCCACAAAGATCAGAAAGGGTGATTTGGTACTTAAGCAGTCGAGGCCGTCGACGACGGACCCGAGAGGGAAATTCAGGCCTAACTGGGAAGGACCTTACATCGTTCAGAAAGTCATGGGAAATGGAGCAGTGAAGCTATCAGACTTGGAAGGAAATGAATTCACAGAACCAATCAATGTCGACAGGTTGAAGTTGTACTTTGCTTAAGAAGACTTGGTCGCCAGCGGAAGACCTAACCCAACGGAATAAGAAAACTCCTGCATACATGCATACACGTAACCTATTGCATATTTTTGTGTGTTCTGTTTTGTGTAAACAGGTGTTGAAGACGGAAAAGAGCGAGCAGTGAGCCAATCAGAGATGGTAAAGGCACAACATTTGATATGGGCAGTAATCTGAAGATTGAGGTCCCAATGAAGTTAAGTTCCGGGTATGGGTCTCGGAGGACGAAGCCCATATCGACTGGGGAGCGAGGCTCCACATCACATCATGTCAGCTTGGGGGCGAAGCCCATATCGGCTGAGGAGCGAAACTCCACATCATCATTTTCGGGATGCGTCCCAGGGTCGAGGCCCACATTTTGTCAGCGGTATTGGGATGTGTCCCAGGGTCGAGGCCCCCGTTGTCGGTTGCAGCTATTGGGATGCGTCCTAGGATCGAGGTCCACTGCATCATCATTTTCGGGATGCGTCTCAGGGTCAAGGCCCACATTTTGTCAGCGGTATTGGGATGCGTCCCAAGGTTCGAGGCCCCTGTTGTCAGTTGCAGCTATTGGGATGCGTCCCAGGTTCGAGGCCCACATTATCAGCAGCATCGAGACGCGTCTCAGGATCGAGGTCCACTGCAGTATCAGCTCAGCTCGAGACAGCTAGCTAGCCAGGTAAGTAAAATGCATTGCATAACTTTGATAGGATTGTTCAAAGTCACACACTGCACAAGTCCCATCAAAGTGGGGGCGACTGTAGGCATTGCATTTTCGCATGTGAAACCCGATGATGAGTCTCATTTGGAGGCACTACCTTTTGAGTCATGAAAGCCGCGGGAAACGGATATCGGAAGGGGGAATTCAGAATAAACAAGCTCATTGTATTCGTTGGTGCTGCGTTCGTTACTTCGTTCGAACGGGAAACAGATTGCGGGCGTTCGTATCGCGTTCGAGGGAGCGTTCGAACGGAGCCGGTAATTCTGGTTTTGCTGCTAGCCTCACACCCCAGCCCATTTAGCTCCCCAAAGCCCATAAAACACATCCCAAATTAAATAAATAAATATTAAATTAAATATTAAACATTAAAATAAAACATTTAAACCATTTACCAATTAAAATAAACAATTACCAACTTAAACTAAAATCATGCCTAATTAAACAAATCACATACTAAATCAAAATATAATCATACCAAATTAAAATCAATCCTAACCAATTAAAATCAATCATAACAAATTAAAAATATTGACTTCCTAATCTAACAAATTAAATGCCTAATCCTACCCAATCAAATATATTGTATTCCTAATCTAGCCAAGACATGTCCCCCAATCAAATCCATTGCTTTCCTTACCTAGCACTAAATCATATCCTTATTGAATGCACAAAATCCATTCTCTTGTCAACCCTAACCCTTCTCTATATAAACAACCCCTCACCAAAGCCTTTGTCTCCTTGACACATAGAATTCACACCCAAACTCTCTCAAAATCTCTCTAGACTCTCTCTACACACCCAAGACCAAACAGACAAAAAGAGAAAACACTTCATACACACACAAAAAGAGAAAAAAAAAGAACCTCAACCATCTCCTCCATAGCCGAATCTATCACAAATAACCACCCTCACATCACCGAAACTACAAGCACCAAAACAACCCCTAATTACTACCGAAAACCAGCCCCTCTAAACCTCCATACATCACCGAAAATCACACAAACACAGTAGCCCAAATCTTTAAAAAACAGTACATAAAACTACATAGACAATCTTAAAAATAATCATATTTAATTGCACTAAGAACCCACACAACTTGGAATAGTTCTTTGAAAACATTGAAACAGGTAGCCCGTGCAGTGAGCAGCAAAACAGGAGCCGAATAGGAGCAGAACGGAGTTCGAATCGTAAGCAAAGCAACGAAACAGTGAGCTAGAACGTTGAACCAGCGGACCAGAAAAAGTTGCGGAGCTTTATCCCCTTCCGATCTTCGTGGAACGTGAGTCCGAGAGACGACTTAAAAGGTTAGACCTGAGGGTATCTTTCACACTTATTCTCATTTTTATTTTTTAGTCATTTATTTTGATTATATTTTCTGTATTTGTGGTATCCGTTGTGTGTATGATGTATGTTGTGGGTATTGGATGAATGAGAGATGTGTCAACTCTCGCGGTATATCGGATGGAAACCCGGACATAAATTTCATAGCCGATTTCGAATGGACGGTAATATGATCTGTACTCGGGCCACAATTCCACGTACCGCTTGGGTAAACGACACCATCTTTCTTTTGTTGTGTTGTTCTTGTTTATTTAGTTTGTTTTACCTAAACTCAATATGTCGTTAGTTATGCATGATTCAACCAAGCGCATGGGCTTAGTGAGTTAGTCCAAAGGTCCTCCATTTAGGAGACAAAGAGCCGAAAAGGCCACCTTCGTGACACTACTTCGCCGCGTCGGTTGATGTATGTTCGGTTGGACGCGAGATACGTTCAATCGGGCATACTTAGTTTGATATTGTTATCTTTATTTCCGTATGTATAAGTCAATCGAGCGCATGGGCTTAGTAAGTGTGTTGTGAGATCCCCTATGGGGAGGGGCTAAAAGCCCTTTACCACGATGCTTTGCCGCGCCGGTTGATGTGTGTTCAGATTGGATGTAAGATATGTTCAATCGGGCATACTTGGTTGATATGATTGGTTCTATTCTTGTATGTGTGATGTGACGCGCATGGGCTTAGTATGGTGGTCTAAAGGTCCTCTCTTTGAGAGATCAAGAGCCCCAAAAGGTCACCTTTATGGCAGTGCTTCGCCGCGCCTTTTTATTTTCTGTATTGCATCCTATTTCATGCATCAGGTCCGTGTCCGTTCGAACGCGTTTGCAAACGCAACTCGAACGCGCATACATTTTGCCTTATCATGCATCAGGTCTCCTTTCCGTTCGAATGCGTTTACGAACGCTACTCGAACGTGAGTATTCTGTTTCATTTCCGTTCGAACGCGTTAACAAACGCCATACGAACGTGAGCATTCTGTTTCATTTCCGTTCGAACGCGTTTACGAACGCTACTCGAACGTGAGCATTCTGTTTCATTTCCGTTCGAACGCGTTTACGAACGCTACTCGAACGTGAGCATCCTGTTTCATTTCCGTTCGAACGCGTTTACGAACGCTACACGAACGTGCACATACTGAACTGAGTCTGTCTTATTATATTCATGCATAATTGCCTATTGGTTGATCTTTCTTATGCAAATGTGTCAATGTATTACCATTCATATGCTCGTGTCATGATAACATTTGAGTATTATTTCTTGCGGTATATCGGATGGAAACCCAGACGTAAATTCCGTAGCCGATTCCGAATGGACGGTAGTGCGGTCTGTACTTGGGCTACAATTCCACGTACCACTTGGAAAAGTGCCCATACGTGTGCTTGTATGGTTACCATGTGTGCTTGTATGGTTAATATGTGTGCTTGCGTTTTTCCTGAATATGATATGCAAGTAAAGATGTATGTTAGTTGCTATCTTGATATATGTTAAGCATGCAATCTTATATATGAAATATATGTATATTTAGGCGCATATTTTATTTTATAAATGTGACTTTAGAAGCATGATACCTCTAGAAATAATTGTTACTTCAGCTTGTTTAAATTATTATATAAATCCTTTCATTACAAGTGACATAAGTAAGGGACCATTCCGAACCCAACGGTTTGAGGTCTTCCCTTGCGAGGGGTGAGTGCGGCCTTAAATCTTTGTCCCGGTTCACACCGGGTGGCGACTCCATGTTATGTAATCTTTCCCAACTAGGCCGTGAGCCTAGGAGCGGCGTCGCTCAGTTTCTGTGTCCCACACCTACTTTTGGTCACGCACCACACACGCGTCTGGAGAAAGAAGACGATTACAGGGCGTCCACGTCAGCGACACGTCAGCACCGAGTCAGCGAACAGTCAGCGCCACATCAGCGCACAGTCATCCACGAAGTCAGCGCCATGTGTTAGCCACGTCAGCAAGTTGGTCCCACTTTTGCCACGTCAGCAGCCACGTCAGCAACCCTGGTAAATTTCACTGAGCCCCCTAAAATCTTTGAAATTTATAATTTAGCCCCAGAAGTTATAGAAATTTACAAATCAGTCCCTGAGATAGATTTGGACCAACGAAGTATCTAATCCACCATCTTCGACCATTCTGGACGCAACGGTGACCTCCAAATTGTGAAATTCAGTCTTGATTTTGACCTATTTTCATTTTAAACTTTAAAACTTAAAATAGAAATCTTAAAATGGAAATGGAAGATTCCCATTCTGGTGCTATGATTAAGTTGACAGCAACTAATTACTCCCTCTGGAGACCTCAGATGATAGATTATTTACACTATAAAGATTTGTTTGATGTTGTCGATGTGAAAGGAGTGAGACGAGAATCTGTTAAAGAGTATGACTTTAATAAACTCAATAACAGATCTCTGGGTCAGATTAGATAGTGGATCAGTCAGAGTGTCTTCCACCATGTAGCACATGATACATATGCTTATGAAATGTGGAGGAAATTGGAAGACAAATTCCAAGCCAAAATAGCTCGGAATAAAGCCTTAATTATGAGGCGTTTGGTGAACCTGAAGCTACGGAGTGGAACTTCCGTTGAAGAACACACCAACGAGTTCCACAGTCTGGTGAACCAGTCGTCTGCAGTAGACATGCAACTAGCAGACGAAGTTCAAGCCCTCTTGCTACTCAGTTATCTTCCTGATAGTTGGGAGACACTAGTGGTTACTCTCAGCAACTCAGCTCCAGGAGGCAAACTTACCATGCCTATGGTAAAAGATGCCATGTCAAATGAAAAAGCCAGAAGAAAAGACGTGGGCTCAGATCAAATAGAAGCCCTTGTCTTGGAGCATCGAGGAAGACAACAAGAGAAAAAACAAGGTAAAGGGAGAGGCAGAAGCAAAAACAGAGGCAAATCCACGGACGGGAGAAAACCCACATACAAGTGCTTCCAATGTGGCATAGAAGGCCATCTAAAGAAGAATTATCGGAAACTGCAACGAGAGCAGGGACAAGGCAATAACCAGCCGAAGAAGAATGATGCGGAGACACTAGTAGTTACCAAAAGAGATGTAGCTATATGCTCCAGCCAGGAAGAAGCATGCCTTCACACCGCAACTCAGGATGTCGAGTGGGTGGTAGATACTGCAGCATTCTACCACATCACTCCTCACAAGGATTTCTTCACAACATACAAAGCAGGAGACTTTGGAGCAGTGAAAATGGGGAATACCAATTCTTCTCAGATAGTGGGAATTGGTGAAATATAATTGCGGACAAATGCATGGTATACAATAACCCTGAATGAGGTAAGACATGTTCCAGAACTTCGGCTCAATTTACTCTCGGGGGTAGCCCTTGACAAACAGGGTTATGCTAGCCACTGCAGCAATGACACTTGGAGAATGATAAAAGGTATCATAGTCATCGCCCGAGGACATATTTGTGGAACTCTATACAAGACTAATGAAAGATTTGTGTAGAAAGCCTCAATGTAGCTGAACCAGAGGCTTCTCAGAATCTGTGGCACCAGAGACTCAGTCACATGAGTGAAAGAGTGTTGTCTACCTTGACAACGAATGATCTAATCTTTGTCTCCAAAAATGTTGCTCTGGATCCTTGCAATCACTGTCTTTTCGGTAAGCAACATAGACTCTCTTTCAATATCTCTTCTACAAGAAAAATCAGAGTTACTTAGTCTGGTGTACTATAATGTTTGTGGTCCCTTGGAGGTAAATTCACTATGCGGTAATAAATACTTTCTGAATTTTATTAACGATGCTTCTCGGAAGGTATAAATGTATTTTGTGAAATCAAAGATCAGGTCCTGGACTATTTCAAACTGTTTCATGCCATGATCGAGCATGAAACAAGGAAGAAACTGAAGTGCCTTCGCACAGAAAATGGAGGCGAGTACACTTCCAGGGAGTTCGATGCCTACTTCAGAAGTCACGACATTCGACACGAAATGACTGTTCCATGCACCCCACAAAACAATGGTGTCGCTGAAAGGATGAACCACATTATTATGGAGAAAGTCAGAAGAATGATCAGCATGGCTAAACTACCAAATTCATTTTGGGGAGAAGCTTTTCGTGCCTCCTGCTACCTGATCAACAGATCACCATCAATACCGTTGAACTTTGAGATTTCGAAAAAAATGTGGTCTGGTAAGAATCCCTCATATTCTCACCTCAGAACATTCGGTTGTTTAGCTTTTGCACACGTATGCAAGGAGCTCAATCAGAAGCTCGATGCAATGACTACTCCATGCATCTTCATAGACTATGGAGATGAGGAATTTGGATATATGCTATGAGACCCAAAAGAAAGGAAGGTCATTAGAAGCAGAGATGTAGTGTTTCCTGAAGACCAAACAATAGAAGACATTGAAAAGCCCAAGATGTCTTCTAATTTCAGTGCCGACAAAGCTGATGTAAATCCAGAAATAACCCCAGCACCAACACGAGTGGCCACAGATGATGATGGGGTGTAAGACATGCCAGAAGCAGAACTAGAGGAGGAAGATGATGTTGAGAAGAGGGAGCTGCAACATGCTCCATTAGAGGCTATAGGATCATCCATAGATCATGATGACAACAGACATCCAAAAATCAGTGAACCTCTAGTACGAAGATCTGAGCCAGGCCGAATTCCATTATCCAAATACTCAGGATCTTAATACATTATGCTTACTGACGAATGGGAGCCAGAAACCTTCAATGAAGCTGTATCTCATAAAGACAAAGACAAATGGTTGCACGCAATGTAATATGAAATGGAGTCTCTGCAGAAAAATAATACTTATTAGATAGTCAAGCTCACACATGGAATGAAGGCACTAAAGAACAAATGGGTGTTCAAGCTCAAGAAAGATGGCAGCGGAAATGTGGTGAAACACAAAGCTCGGCTAATAGTCAAAGGATTCCTACAAAAAAAAGGGAATTGACTTTGATGAGATTTTTTCACCAGTGGTAAAGATGGCTTCAATCCGAGTTATCCCAGGATTGGTAGCTAGTTTGAACTTGGAGCTTGAACAAATGGATGTCAAAACAACATTTCTTCATGGTGATCTGAATGAAAAAATCTACATGGAGCTGCCAGAAGGATTCAAGGTTTCAGGAAAAGAAAACCTTGTTTGCAAACTGAAAAAGAGCTTATACGGTCTCAAGCAAGCACTTAGGCAGTGGTACAAGAATTTTGACTCATTCATGGTGGGTCAATGATACAAAAGAACTGCAGCAGATCAGTGTGTATACATCCAGAGATTTCCAGATGGAAATTTCGTTACTTTTCTACTATATGTGGACGACATGTTTATTGTTGGACAAGAAACAGCGAAGATCAGCCAGCTGAAGAAGGAACTCTCCAAGTCTATTGACATAAAAGACTTAGGACCAGCTCAACAGATTTTGAGGATGGAGATTGTTCATGATAGACATAACAAGAAGTTGTGGCTTTCACATGAGAGATATATTGAACGAATAATCAAGAGGTTCGATATACATAAAGCCAAACCAGTCAGCGTTCCGCTAGCGCACCATTTCAAACTGAGCAAGAGTTCGTGCCCCTCATCCAAGAAAGAGATAGATGAGATGTCATCAATACCATATTCTTCAGCCGTTGGAAGCCTAATGTTTGCAATGGTATGTACCAGGCCAGATATTGTACACGTAGTGGGTGTAGTGAGCCGTTTTCTCTCTAACCCTGGAAAGCAACATTGGGAGACAGTAAAATGGATTCTCATGTACCTCAAGGGTATATTGAAGTTTTGTCTGTGTTATGGGGGAGCTGATCCGATCTTGGAAGGCTATACAGATTCAGATATGGCTGGAGATCTTGATGGTAGGAAATCTACATCAGGTTTCATCTACACTTTTGCAGGGGGAGTTGTGTCATGACAGTCAAGATTGTAGAGGTGTATTGCATTATCCACAACATAAGCTGAGTATATCGCTATAGCTGAGGCAGGAAAAGAAATATTATGGTTAAAGCATTTTCTCCAAGAATTAGGGATCAAGCAGACAGAATACAAGATGCATTGTGACAGTCAGAGTGCTATGGACTTGAGTAAAAACTCAATGTATCATTCCCTGACGAAACACATTGATATTCACTATCATTAGATACGCGAAGTAATGAATCAACAACTGCTGAGACTAGTGAAGATCCATACAGATGAGAATCCAACCGACATGTTAACGAAAGTGGTTACTCGAGACAAGCTAGAGTTGTGCAGAGACATAGCCGGGATAACTTTCAGATGATGATTATTTTAGATGCAGCTGGAGGGAGAGAATTGTAATGAATCCAGCATGCAGAAACATCCATCCAACTTTCGGTGCAAGCAAACATGAAGCTTCCAGCATGCAAGTTGGCCAGTGAAGATTAAGTTGGCAAAAACGTGTGGCACTGTAGCACACGTTTTTTCCCTATAAAAGGGAGCTCGAATCTCAGTTGTAAGACATCCTAAAACTTGTAAAGAGAGAGTGTAGAATGAAGTTTTTCTTTAAGTTTAAACACTTGTATTTCTATTCTTGTAAGTAATAGAAGCTTTCGATTTTTCCTCAAACACAATCTAGAGTGATGAGAGAATCACAACATGTTTATCTTAATTTTAGATCCAAGTATTCAACTGACATCCTTAGAGAGTATTTCTGGAAAGCTGCAAGAGCTACTCACTTGATTTTAGCAAGGGGTGTCATTCATGCTGTTGTTTGCTCCGCTGTGTTTAAGAGAATCTCAATGTGCAAGATAGCCAAAGATGCGTGGGACATCATTCAGACTGTGCATGAGAGCACACTTTCTATTAAAAATAATAGACTCAAAGAACTTGATAATAGACTCCAAGAACTTGCCACTAGGTTTGAAGTTGTTAGGATGAAAGATGATGAGACATTTGATGAATTTTACGCTGAGATTAACGATATTGTTAACTCAAACTTTAACATAGGTGAGACTATTCATACGAATATGATAGTGAGGAAAATCCTTAGATCTCTATCTGATAAGTTCTTACCAAAGATCATTGCTATCGAGGAGAGTAATGACTTGAATCACCTTAAACTAGAGGACATCGTAGGAAAAATACAGGTATAGAAAATATTTCATGGATATAAAAAGCCCAAAACCATAGCAATAAAGATCGCAAAGGAAGCTAGTCATGATCAGTCAAGTGATGATAATGATGATACCCTCACAAATTCTTATTTGACCATGTTTGCTAAAAAGTTTAGGAAATTTCTTAAGATGAAGAAGAGTGGTCGTAGCACTGATAGAGATACAGAGGACAACCCTAGAGAGAGTAGAAGTGGTAAGAGAGAGTTTAGAGAGGATAAGGGTAGCAAATCTCATGCTATCCAATGCTATGAATGTGAAGGGTATTAGCATTTTAGGAGTGAATGTCCCACACACCTAAAGTCTAAAGGCAAAAAAGTCATGGTAGTCTAACTTAGTGATTTTGAAGGTGGTTATACTTCTGATGAGTCTCCTAAGGATAATAGCAACTTTATGGCCTTTACTGCTAGTATGATAGGTGAGAGAGAGGATATTGTTATTGATGTGGATGCTGGATCAGAATTCTCTCATGATGTCTCTATCGATGAGGACAATCTTCAAGTAGCATATAATGAATTTTTTAATGAGAGCTAGCTATCAAGAAGACAAATATTGAGGTCAATAAGAAGCTGAAAGAAGTAGAGTTAGACAAAAATGAAGCTCAAGCTAAGTTTGAGCAAAATTTTTTGATGATTGATGACCTTGAAAATATGAACAAATGACTAGTTGAGAGAGTCAAATTCCTAGAAGAGGAAACTTGAAAATACTAGAACTCAGTTATTTGTATTTTCTAGTGGGACTAAGAAACTAGACCATATGTTAGGGATTAGCGTTGAGTCAAATTATGATAAGACGTCATCGTCTAGAGCTGTACTTATCCCTCTTAAACATGACTTAGGTAAGAAACATGTTAATTGTAGTCATGTGATTCATTCTGTTGTTCCTCGTCATGTGTCCCAACCTCAATCTAGATGAGTGGTGGGTAAACCTCGCTCTCGTCCGAGATTTGTGCCTATATGCTACCACTGTGGCAATACAGGACATATTAGGCCAAAGTACTTCATGTTGCACAAAAAAATGCCTAAGAGTGTTTCAACTAGATTTGATTCCTCAAATATGATTTCTCAAGTTGCAGTACTAGCTCAACAGACTCAATTCTTTAGTGAGAAAATTGCTCTATTGACTAGGAGTTTTCAAGTAAAGAAAACTCCTAAGAAAGTTTGGGTGTGGAAGCGAGATATCTTCCCATCAACTTTTGAATGCCTTGATCCTAAAAGACATGGTGATAGTGCACTTCGGTGTACACTTTCTTAGTTGTGGCATTCATATTTTCCCATTGCATGTATGTGCGCGTGTGTTTTATGTTTTTGCACGATTATATGTTTTTATTTTCAATGCATATGGGTTTATGTGTTTGGTTTGTCTTTGTTATATGTTACCTTGGTATATATGATGGAAACCTAGATATAAATTTCATAGTTGATTCCAAATGGACGGTAGTATAATTTGCACTAAAGAATATAATTCCACATACCATTGGATATTGACAAGCCATGTTGTATTTTTTTTTTATTATTTTTGTGATAAAAAGGAAAAAATACAAAAAAAATGAAATAAAATGAAAAAGACCAAAAATATATTATGGCTTGTTAGAGCATGGAAATCATGTGCATGTGATACTGGTATATAGGATATATAGTTATGCATGTATAATATGATTTTATTTTTTGGATGCTCTATGTGCATGAGTGTGTGTGATAAAAACCATTGGTATATCTTGTGCTTGCGTTTCACATACACATTTTTATTTTTGAGGCTTGGTCGCATGTATGAGTTTTTGGACTGGCAGTCTAATCTCTGTCATACTTAGATCACTGAATAGTGTGACCCTTGACTAGATGACCTTCCTATCCCATTGTGAAAAAATAACAGTTTAAATGAGTCTCACGTATAAAAGAGCCAACATGCCAAATTCAAAAGAGAAGAGAAAAAACCTTCACTCGAAATAGTCTTTATTTATGAGCTCATCATATTTAGGGGGAGTAATGTTGCTTATTTTTAGATCCTAGTGGTGCTGGATTTGAACACTTATTTTGTGAACTTGGTGTGCCAAGAGATGAGATTTCTCTGGTTGTGTCTCGCTCATAAAATAAGGTTTTAAGCCTTGATTTGTTGTGCAATTATTTTTCACGCAAGTGATTGCTATGCTTTGGTGTTTATGTCATATGCGTGCATATAGTATTTAGTAAGACCTAAAGTGCTGTATATTATTTCATGTCATAAAAAGCTGAATATTGACTGGGTATCGTTGTGCTTGCTTGAAGTGATGATCCAGTCGTTTTTTTCCTTTAAGTCATTGTTTTCTTCCTATCCTGGCATATTGTTTTTCTTTGTTGCATATTTCTGAGTTTTTACTTCCTGTCTTTGCTAACTTAGTAGGGCTGTTAGTGAGGGGGAGTAGGTTAAAGTTTGCATATTCTCTTACATGTGATTTTAATTGGTAACTTGATATGTTAAGTTTACCCATTGTCATTTCGTGACAAAAAAGAAGAGTAGTAATCCATTTTATATCTTCTTTTTATGGGGAGTGCGATTAAGTCAGCAGTAGGATATCTACCTTTACATGCATGAGATTTTTATTTCATTTTATCTACTCTTTATATTCCTTATGCTTTTCACGGTATAATGTTGTTTGTGGATGTTTCGGGTGAGCAAATTAGTGGTTGTGATGGCATCAACATCATGACTACTTGGTTAGGTATTAGATCGAGTCATATAGTAATAAGTCATTGTCTTGATGGTTGGTAGTAGGTTATTGCTTTTTGAATATTTTACCGTAGTCTTTGTATTAGGTAGTGTTTTGTCACGGAAGGCTAAATGGGGAGATTGTTAGCTCTATATTTACTGGCAATGTTCGTAACAAAATAAGTTCAATTAAGTTGTAATGAGTCTTAAAGATCTTAGAGCAATTGGACTGGTATTTGGCAGATTGTGCGTGAAGGAATCAAATATACGTTAGTGCTGCATTCGTGTTTGCGTTCGAATGAGTTGCGTTTGTTTCACGTTCGTGTTTGGGTTCAAACGAAACTTGGCAGAAGGTTCTCGTGCGTAGTGCGTTTATTTTTCGTTCAAACGAAACCTTCCAGTGAGTTTGCGTTTGTGGTGCGTTTGATACAACATTCGAACAAGTTTACGGAATAGCACGCGTTTGACACGCGTTCTTGTGATGTTCGAACGCCCGTGCACAAGTAGGTTATTTTGGACGCGATTTTCAATATATTTTGCACAAGGAAACCATAGCATTTGCCCTACTTATATAAACAAACATTAAGCCATATTTACAATTATTGAAAAATATTACTCTAAGCGTCAAATCTTCTTAGTTTTTCAACCTTTTTGATAGTCAACCTTGAAGACTTTATTGTTTACATGTCTTCTCTGTTTTGGTGAGATTCTTCTTTGATTTACCATCAACACAAACACAACCTAACTCAATTTTCTAAACCTTCAGAGTTCTCAATGAGGAAGATTAATAGTCAGAGTTTCGACAATGCGTGCTTGCAGAGTGATCCACTTAGAGACTATAGAGGTTCTGAAGAAGGTCGTTTGGTACGGATCGAGGAGTTCTTCGGGTTATTACAGTCTAGAGGAGAGTCGGCGGAGTTGCTGCCATATGTCTTTTACCATCACTGTAAGTTTTTCTCATTATAGCAGATTTTGTCTGGTAGTCTATATACCCTGAGTGGTTTTTTACTCGTACAGGTTTTCTACTTTTTTAACAAAATTATTGTGTTGATTTTGTTTACTGTATTGTTTTATTTGTGTTGACTTATAATTGTTACACTTAAGGGTGCTTGATAGTAATCCATAGAAATAATAGTTATGACTTGTCTTAATTTATTGTGTAATATTCCTCATAGGGTCAGAACCAAGGACTAAAATCTAATTTTCAAATATAATTTTCAATCACCAACGTGACTGAGGTAAAATGAGATTGTGATTGAACTCAATGTGACTTCGGTAAAATGTGATTGTAACTGACTGTTAACAATATGAACGAGGGCATGTAATATGACTGGGAAATTAATTTTAATTTTTGTTTTCTTGCTAATTTTCATATAAAAATAAATATATATAAAAATATAAAGTATTTGATCTGAAAAATTACATATTATTAATTTATAAATAATAAATTTTTCCAATGAGTATCATTGTCATATGTTTCGATAAAAAAAATTGATTAGAAAAGATAATCAAATTTTAGTGAGCTTAGTCACAGTCATATTTATTGACTCCAGTTACTTTTGAGTGAGTTTAGTAATACTTTAATGAATAATTCAATTATAATTTTGGGAGCACAATCACATTTTTATGTTGTATAGTATATGTGACGCAACCATTGACCTTGAAGAATTCTAAATTTGAGTGAGATTCCTTTATGAAAGTTGTAGGTATGAATGTTTAGTATATGTACAATTTTATAAATTATAATTTAGAATATGGATAAGGAGATATGAGTATTTGAAAATGGCTAATATGAAATCATTAAACTCTTATAAATGTAAGGTCATTTTTATCTTTTTTTTCGTCGAAACAATATTAAAGAAATATTTACCTTTTAAATTGAAAGTTATAAAGATAATAATAATAATAGTTTTTTGAGATCCAATTTCATATCACTGTCTCATTTTATTTTTTATTTGTTGTAAATTTATTTTATCTTGATGTCCTTTTTAGTAATTTTGTAGATAATATGATTATAAAAGAATTTCTTTTTGATCTTGGATTTTTTAGGAATAATTGAAATGATTTTGGGTTTTTAAATAATATCCCTTAATGTTTTATTGACTCATATATCGAACATGAGAAATGGTACTTCACAAAAAAGAAAAATAACAAAAAAAAAAAAACCAAATCGGGTGCCCGAAACGACACCAAATTGAGTGCCTTTTTCGGGCATTGTAGCATTTCCCACCAAACATTATCTTCATGTTCCGCTAAAGAAGAATAAGGACACCAAATTTTATGTGGTGATCATTATACAAAGATAAGATATTCTTTTTAGATTTATACCAAGCATGTTATGGGGCTTAGCGTGTAGCAAAGAGCACTAGTGACCCCTTCGTTTAAAGTTTGTGTTTTACTTGATGGAATTGAGATTTGACATGGATGGCCCATTTGTTACATGCATTTGTATATATTTTTTTGAAATGTTGAAAATTTTGCTCTAAATTATCAGATTCGGATTTAAGCGATCCCGATTATTTTAGGTTTTTACAAGAAATACATCCACTGGATTTGAATCCATGACCTACAAATCAGATCCTGAATCAGACACCACCAAATCACGCTCCTTGAGGATGCATTTACATATTAGCTATCACTAAATCCCCCATTTCAGAAATTGATCTCAAAATAGTAGTTAGTATAGAAACATCAATATGTCAAACTATCTTTAATGGGTGTGTCTTTGTGGTAAATGGTCTAAAACTTGGTTATTAGGTCATAGGTTCGAGTCCAATGATACATGTTTTGTGAGAGTCTGGAACAGTCGAGAATTTTACCGACTTCACTTTAACGGCGGAATTTCCAACAGTTCCAAAAAAAATAATCAATTTGTCAAACTAACTTATCATGTATCATCAATTTTAGCCCCTACCCATCCGTCCCATCTCAATTCTCACGATATAATTAAAAAGTTGAAAATGTAAATATTGAACTTTATTTACCAGGCATTATCCAATGAGTCTGAGTCAGTGTTGCAGTGAAGGTAAATGAAACCAAGAGTTTAATCTCCCTCACAGTAACTTTGAATAGGTATAGATTAAACTGAAGGTTTGAATGGAAATAAGAAATATATGATTCAAACTCTGCTCTGAATTGGGAAGAAATTGGATTATCATTCAATAACATTTTTAAAACCACACTGGAATACTTTAAAAAAATGTAACTAAAAGTAAAATAAAATAAAATAAACAAAATAGCTCATCATATTCTTGAAAATTATATTAAAGTGCGCGCGGGGTTTGTGTGTGTGCGCGCGCCTCATGGGAAATACACAAGTTGAATGAACATATAAGTGAAAGAATGTAATTCAAGGCATTAGAAAAAAGATATAACCTTTAGGAGAGTTACACCTTAAACTAAAAGGTGCCCACAAAGGCACTCATCCATGCCTATAAAAGGGTTTTTGGCTTTAATTTTAATAATTCTTTCACATTTTTTTACAAACTTATAAACATAAGTTTAGAGTTGAGAGTTTCCACCATTTTTCCTAAGTTCAAGTTTTTGGAGAAAAGAGTGCCCATTCTACAAGAAACAACCAAGTAATCATGGGAGAACGTTAGCCATAAGACATTCGTAGAGCACAGAGACGGGGCTAATAAGTTCTTAAAGACAGAGAAATCCCGGTTTGGTTTAAGTTTTCCATATTCTTCAATAAATTTTAGGTTTTTCTAAGTCTCCATGTTCATGCTTTAATAGTGGAAATTTGATTGTATGATGCATGTTTAAATTGATTAATAACACATTTAAGACAACAATCTTAAGAATTTATTAATTTACATGTGTTGTTAACTCTGTTTTTGCATGTTTTAATATTCTTCTTCTTGGAAAATTTGTTATGTGCATGGAAATTACGTAAGGGCGTTCGAACGTCCGACGAACGATAAGGAAAAATCTTATATTTCGCAATTTTGTTCGAACGCGTCTTCAAAAGCCACTCGAATGTCAGTCCTCTAGAAAGGTTTGTGCGAATGCGTCTTCAAACACAGCTCGAACTCAAGTCCTCTGAAAAGTTTCGTTCGAACGCGTTTTCAAACGCTATACGAACGTGAACTCTATGGAAAGTTTCGTTCGAACAGTTGAACAAATGTGATACTAACGCAAGTCACATCTGGGAAATTTCATATTTAGAATAATAACATAGACTTAGACTAATCTATAAATTTTATAAAAATATATATTAAATTGATAATTATCATATGACATATGTGTTTTAGCTATGAAATTTGGTAATATATAATATATGTTTAGAATAATATTAACTTAGTAAAATCAAATACTAAATTTCTATAAACTTGGTAGTATATGTTTTAGTTAATATTAGGTTGGTCAATTATCACATGCATACACCTAGTAGATTATGTGATAAAGTAAAAAAAATTTAATGTTTGTTATATACTTGGTTGAGAGTTAAAGTGTAGTTATACATAAGTAATTCCATCTAAACTTTTGAATTTATACATATATTTAAAAACATGTTGTAGCAGAAATTTAAATTGTAAACACTAAAGATTGAATAACTAAGATTTTCTATTGAGAAAGTGTTTAAGGAAATTCTTTCACCAAGGCAATAAGAGCCTAAGTGGGCAGAGACTTAAGTGGTTACACCAGACCCCATCTTCCTTTGGGAATTTTCCTTTATTCACCTATCATAAGAAACTTTTAGTCACAAATTTAAGGACTTGTATTATTTGGTACTTCAATCCAAAATAATAACAAGTAGAATTTTTAGTGTAACATATAAACTAGATCATAAATTTGATCTTTGTGTGATTTCTCATGTGTCAAACTTTCAGTTACACATGGCTAGTGGAAATCTCACAGTACCGGTTGCTCATAGAGAGAAATCGGATAAGTTTGGTGGAGCAAACTTTAAACAGTGACAGAACAAAATGATGTTTTACCTGATAACATTGTAGTTGGCTAAGTATATCAAAGACGAACCTCCGGGTCATGTGGAGGGAGAAACAGAGCAACTGCAAGTTGAGACATGGTCGCATGGTGACTTCTTGTGCAAGAACTACCTATTGGGAGGACTTGACAATACCCTGTATAACGTGTACCAAGACATGACTTCTGTAAAGATTCTTTGGGAATCTCTTGAGAAGAAGTACAAAACAGAGGATGTCGGACAGAAGAAATTTATCGTTGGTAGGCTTCTGGACTATAAAATGGTAGATTCAACGGCGGTAATGTCTCGGTTTGGTGAACTAAAGCTAATCATTCATGAAATATTGGATGATGGAATGAAAATATGCGAGACATTTCAAGTTTCCATAATTCTTGAGAAGTTGACTCTATCATGGAAGGATTTCAGGAGTTATATAAAACACAAAAAGAAGCAGATGAGTCTTGTAGACCTTGAAGTTCGATTGAGGATCGAATAGGAAAAAAGAAAGTCCGAGAAGGCTAGCTACAAGACTATGGAGTCTAAGGCCAACATTGTCGATGGTGGAAATAGTAGCAGAAAGATCAAGAACAGTTAAGTTGATTCTTCCCAAGCAAACAAGAAATTCAAGGGAAAGTGCTACGTCTGTGGGAAAAGCGGTCACATGGCAAAGGACCGCAAAAATAAGAAGTCTCAGGATAAGGGCAAGAAAAAGAAAAATGAGGCCCATGTCACTGAGGATGAGCTGTTAACTCATAAGATCTCAAAGTTGTAACTGAAGCCAACTTGGCTGGGAATTCGAGAGAATAATGGTAGACACGGGGGCTACTCGTCATATTTGTGTCGACAGTAGAATATTTTCCTCATATCAAAAGATCAATGGTGGTGATCATTTGACAAAGGGAAACTCGTCTATCTC
>SKCR01048227.1:0-40401 GCA_019454045.1 Zanthoxylum bungeanum
GAAGCTAGGAGCTCCGTTCTTCACTCAAATTTCTGTTTTGCAGGGCAGTGGACTGCATGCAGTAAGCTTACAAAGGCAGTGCGTTTTTGGGCATGATTCATCTTCAAATCGACTCTACCGATCAATGTGAGTATTCCGCTACCTCCGTTGATGTGTTCACACATTAATTTCATGTCTTGATTTGATCTTGGGACCTTAGAATTAACCAACACATAAAAGAATATGATTTCATACAAAACGATGATGACCCTTGTGTATACAAGAAGGTTAGTGGGAGAGCACTGACTTTTATTGTCCTTATGTCTACGATGTATTGCTTATAGGAAATGACATTCCCATGCTAACGTCGGTGAAAGCTTGGCTTTCATTAAAATTCTCCATGAAAGATCTGGGAGAAGCAGCCTTTATTCTGGGATAAAGATCTACCGGGATAGATCTAGAAAGCTATTGGACTCTCCCAGAGTACATATATTGACAAAGTGTTGAAGTGATTCAGCATGGATCAATCCAAGAAGGGATTGATGCCATATTACGTGGTACCTCTCTGTCTAAGGACATGTGTCCTAAGACTCAAGAAGAGAGAGATAACATGAGTCGGATACCGTTCGCCTCGGCAGTCGGATCGATCATGTATGCCATGATATGTACACGACCTGATGTGTTTATATGCTTTGAGCATGTGCAGTCGCTATCAGGCCGATCCAGGTGAAGGTCATCTGGATGGCAGTTAAGAATATCCTTAAGTATCTTAGACGAACTAAGGATGCTTTCTTAATTTACGGAGAAGGAGAACTTGTGGTATCTGGGTATGCCGATGCAAGTTTCCAAACCGACAA
Organism: Zanthoxylum bungeanum; assembly: GCA_019454045.1. Classification (NCBI taxonomy): domain Eukaryota; kingdom Viridiplantae; phylum Streptophyta; class Magnoliopsida; order Sapindales; family Rutaceae; genus Zanthoxylum; species Zanthoxylum bungeanum. The sequence goes on from SKCR01048227.1 coordinate 837, forward strand.
GGACGACTTCAAGTCGCAATTCGGGTACATTTTTTGTTTGAATAACGGAAGCAGTGAGCTGGAAATCTTCCAAGCAAGATATTGTTGCCGATTCAATGACAGAAGCGGAGTATATTGCTGCATGACGGAAGCAGCAAAGGAGGCAGTTTGGATCCGAAAGTTCCTAATTGGATTAGGAGTAGTTCCGTTAGCAGCTGAGCCCGTTCCATTGTATTGTGACAATAACGGGGCTATAGCACAAGCTAAGGAACCAAGGTCTCATCAACGATCCAAGCATGTTCTTCGGCGTTACCATCTGATTCGGGAGATTATACATCGTGGCGATGTAAAAGTCGAGAAGGTCGCATCAGATAACAACATTGCAGATCCGCTGACGAAAGCTGTTTATCCGCAAGTGTTTTGAACGACATATACATAGTTCAGGTATTAGATGCTTGAGTGACTGGCTATAGGCCAAGTGGGAGATTGTTAGACATTATGACCCATAGCGTCACTGTTTTGTAAATGATATTGTATTATTGTACAAAATTAACTCTGTGATATGAAATTGCCTTTTGCCGTTTTGTAATTTATTTACTTTGATATATAAATGGCGAAAGTCCATATGATTAATTCCGTATTGAGATGATATGAGACAGTATCAATACATAAAGGTTTAAATCATTAATATCCCTAGTCGGAGTATTATCGAGATCGGACATCGATAATGCGGAATAGACTAGTATTGCACTTGTGCATGTTGTGAGGGCACAAAGCATAGTTCTCATATATTTAAGTATAGGATACTTATGCAAGTGCGATAGGAGGTTGTGTTTTACCGATGGTACGGAAAACAGCTTCGCTCTGGATAGACCCCGCGGAATCCAATTGGTAGTTGTCTGCGTGTCTATGGGAGGCCGCATCAGGGTAGGTGTATATGGTCTTAACCTGAGACTTGCATCGCTAGTACTTGCGACAATAGGTAAACTTTGGTTTTGGTGGTTGGGGGACCTTAACTGGTTCTGTGTTCACCTCTTCTGGGTTTATCAGGAATCATAGTGCACTGGGTGTGATGTCAAGATGGAAGTGTCACTTCAGACATATGGAGTTGATGATCACGCAGGATACAGAACTAGTGCTCTATAAAAGGTTGCAACCGTCGGGACAATATGACTAGGTCAGTATTGCCCGATTTAAAGAGACTAGTGGCTTGATGTCCGATATATGTTTCGTACGGGGCAGACACATTTCCAGCCACAGGCCTAACATGTGATCGTCCGATACTGGATCGATGTACGCAATACTACGGTATACTTACGCTTGATATAGATCTAATATTCCAGTAAGAATATTTCTGGAGAATTGGGTAGGCATGGCGCTTTGCTAGAAGCCAACCTTGTCTTGTAAATCGGTAAAAACGTAGTACGAGGTACGTACGTGTTTGGATTATCCAACGACCGTATTTACTGCCAACATATCCGGAGATCTCTTGGTCGCTTCCTGAAGATTCACCTATGATGTTTGATTCGAACTTTATTAATCTTGGATTAATAACGGAGAAACTTTATCTTGGATAAAATGCCTTATTAGGAGAGAGAGAGAGATCGATTAATCTGGAATTAATCGATAAAATAATATATATTCGATATATTATTAAACGAAATTAGATTTCGACGCGGAATTAAAATCGGATTTTAATTCGGGCAAACGAATTAATTTAGAATTAATTCATTAGCGAACTGAATAGTAATTTCGCAAGGCGTAATTATTTAATTCACGTCGCGACGGAAATCGTTAATTTGGAATTAACGAAACCGAGCCCGAAAGTACTTGCGGACACATTCGTATTTTGAATCGAGTGATATCCGCAAATCACATCGCGATATCTCATTACTAATACGAATAGATAGTGAATGTATCTAGTCACCTTTGAGGGATGATGCATTGTCTCTAATCTCAAAGTATGGTAATGATAGCAAATGATGGATTCATTTTGGAGGGAAAGCCATGCACGGTTTTGGAAGGATTTTTTGCATTAAAAAATTCTTTTGGTATTAGATATCACTTCACTTTTCATTTTCCTTGGTCATTCACGTTTTTGGCATGCAAAGGAAACAAAATCAAAAGTGAAACACTCTCCTCTCTCCTCTCTTGCTCACGCCGTGAGCTGCACCAACAAGGCAGAAAATTGCTTTCTCATTCTCCCATTTTTGCTAGCACAAGCAAGGAATCAAAGGAGGTGATAGGGAAACCACCTTGGAGCTTGGAATACACAAAGCTTGGAGCTTTCAACTATTTTCTCCTCTTGGCCGAAACTTCAAGGATCTTGGAGCTTCAACCTTTGTTCATCTTTTCATCACAAAAGCTTTGTAAGTATGATTCCGCCATGCTTCAAGTTTATTATATATATTCATTTTTGTTGTATTTCATAAGCTTAATCTTTCCTTGGGACTAATTATAGTAACCAACGAGGTGCACATCGTTTCGATATTCTAAAAACCCAAGGCTTGGCCTAAGTTTATGAAATATTGAAAAGGATAATTGACATATCCCAAAGTGACTACCATTTGGATATGGCAGACACGAAGGAATTAAAGAAAGGGCAAGGCTCTTACTTTGAAAATGTTTGTCTTAGTTATGTTCACTGCTAGTATTGAAATTAGATTTTAAATACTTAGTGTGGTACATAAATATATGTATTGATGTTCAGAATCTGCTTTGAGCAGGAAACTGACTTCAAGCTGAGATTGCTCTGCGAATCGGAAAACGGGACGAAAGTCGCTGTTTCGACCGTAGATACCTAAGTTTAGGAACTACCCTTGGGGTGTACTTAAATTAGGAACTGTTATAATGTAACTAGTTTGACTAGAGACATTATCTCTATATCAGTGCTTAATCCATTGTGGATAAACCTTTATATTCTAGAACATTAAGTGTTTCATTATATAAAGATGATACTGAGATAAACACATTAGATGTGAATAACAGAATTTATATTTTGAATATAATTAAAATCTCAAACATATAAAATGACAAATAAATAGCTCAAATTGATTTGATCAATAGAGACTTATTTGTGGCATTGGTTGTCTGGGACACAATTATACAAGACTCGTATATCCACACTTTTGAAGAGTGGTACCAGGACTGATTTGACTATTCAAATAAAGTATACGAATCTAGTTTGTTAGGTAAAGTACCTAAAACACTTTACTTGGTAATAGTGTAAGTGCCACCGATCTGTTAGCCCTATTCATGGTGAAGTAAGTGGGCCCATGTCTAGCTAGGCTAGATGTAGATATGAATATTTCGTGACCTATACGGATGTGGCATCGCATTATGGTTGTGTGTTTCTTTTGAAGAACACAAATCGGAAACTTTTAGAGTTTCGACACGAAATAGACAAACAGATCGACTATAGTATTATACCGTCACGGTAAGACCGTAATGGAAAATACTTAAGCAATAAGTTTCTTATATACTTGAAAGAGTATAGTATTCTTTCAAATGAGGACTCCTCCCGGAACACGTCAAAGTGACGGTGTGTCCGAACGGATTAACCGAATCATGTTAGACATGATAATGCTAATCATGAGTCGCTCTGAGCTACCATTTCCTTCAATGGATACAGATAAACAGTGCAATAACTTATTTAGAATAAGGTTCCATAATAATCTGTTTGACATATTACATATTAGATATAAACGGGAAAGAAATCGGGTTTCTCATTCTTGACCATTTGGGATGTTAGGCATATGTTTGGATGATACCAAACTAAGGACCCAAATTGGATAAGTGCCAATATAGGTTATCCTAAGGGAAACCATAAGTATAGTACTTATAAATCTCACATGAGAACAATGTGGTTGTTGCTCACCATGCGGTTTTTCCTGAGAGGAATACCGATATGCAGTGGTCAGTGGGAGGATAGTGATACTCGATGAAAATCGGAGTAATACTGTTCAAGGCACAAGATCCTTAATGGAACTCATATAATTCATCAATGATGAATTTATACCATTAATCTTTGAATACACAAGAACCGCGTAGATCGGAGAGAGTCAGAAAACAACCTAGGGTATGGGTTTCTGATCTCACCTCATAAAGATGTTAATCTTTTAAGGTATACCAACTGACTACGTATGAGGTAGTGATACAAGGTATCAACTCCATGTTATGGCAAAGTGCCATGAATCCAAAATGGATTCCATGTATATCAATAAGTTTGGATACTAGTTGATGTACCACAAGCATAAGGTTCTTGGAACTGACGTTTTGAAATAATCATAATGGTTTATGATTTGACTCAAAATGAAATAATTCTTGTGTATATAAGGAGGTTAGTGAGAGGGCACTGACAATGAAATTCCCATAAAGCAATTGGTGAAAGCTTGGCTTTCATAGATATTCTTTCATAGAATTCTCTGTAGAATTATGGGGAGTAACAACCTTTATTCAAGGAATAAAGATCTACAGGGATAGATTTGGAGTTGTTAACACTCTCTGGGAAATTGTACATTTAAAATGTACTTGATATGGTGTCTCATACGCTTTGAGCATATGGAGTCACAATCAGAACAATCCAAGTGATAGTCATTGGATTGAAGTTAAGGACATCTATTAGTATCTTAGAGAACTAAAGATGTTGTCTTAAATTATGGAGTAGGAAAACTTGAAGTGACTAGGATCACTGCTGCAAGTTTCCAAACCGGTAAATACTGCGGTACTATAAAGTTTGAATAACGGGACAGTAAGCTGGAAATATTCCGAGCAAGATAACTGTTGCCGAATAAACAACAAATGCAGATTATTGTTGCAGCTGAGGCAGCAATAGAAGCCATTTGGATCGAAAATAAATCTAATTAGATTAGATATAGTTCTGTTAGCAGCTGAGCTAAGGCATCAGCACATGCTAAGGAATAAAGGTCTCATCGACGATCCAGATATACTTCTATATCATCTGATTCGTTCAATCATACATCGTGTGATGTGATGATCGTGTAAATCGCGTCAGACGATAATTAACAAATCCGCTGACGAAAACCTTTCCTCAGCAATTTGAGCGAACCGTTCATAGTTCGGGTGTGGGACACTTGAGTGACTGGCTATGTGCCAAGTGGGAGATTGTTGGATAATATGACCCATAGCGTCACTATTTGTACAGATCATGGTGTTGTTGTACAAATTAACTATGTAACAAGGAATTGTACTCTCATCATTTGTGATTAGATCACCATAGATATATAAATGAAGAGAGGTCCCTATGATTAGTTCCTGGATTGAGAATGATATGAGACAGTATCAGTCCACGAAGGATTAATCATTAAATATCCCTAGCCGGAGTATTATCAAGATAGGACATCGATAATGTGGAATAGGCTAGTATTGCACTTGTGCGCGTTGTGAGGGCACAACGACATAGTTCTCATATATATAAGTATTGGATACTTATGCAAGTGCGATAGGAGGTTGTGTTTCACCGATGGTACGGGAAACAGCTTCGCTCTGGATAGACCCTTCGGAATCCCATTGGTATTATGACTATGTGTCTATGGGAGGCCGAAATCAAGGTAGGTGTGTATAGTCTTAACCTGAGACTTACATCGCTAATACTTACGATAATCGATAGACTTTGGTCTTGGTGGTACAGGGCTTTAAACCGGTTCTGGCGTACACCACTTCTGGGTTTATCAGATAGTCATAGTGTATTGGGTGTGATGTCAAGACGGAAGTATCACTTCAGTCATAGTGGAGATGATGTCACGCAGGATACGATATAGTGCTCTTAAGTGTTGCGCAACCATCGGGATGTTATGACTAGGTCATGCATATCCGATTATAGAGACTAGTTACCAGACATCCGACATGTGCTTCGGACGGGGCAGACACTTATCCAGCCCCAGCCCTAGCACGTGACTATCCGATACTGGGCCGATATACACAATACTTGGTATACTACGCTTGATACAGATCTATATATTCCTGTAAGAATATTTCTGGAGAATTGGGTAGGCATGGCGCTTTGCTAGAAGCCAACCTTGTCTTGTAAATCGGTATAAACGTAGTACGAGGTACTTACGTGTTCGGATAGTCCGACGACCGTATTTGCTGCCAACATATCCGGAGATCTCATGGGTCGATTCCTGAAGATTCACCGATGACGTATGACTCGCACTTTAATTAATCTGGGATTAATTCGATGAGAGAGAAAATTAATCTGGGATTAATTACGGAGATATTTTATCTTGGATAAAATATAAATTAAAGAGAGAAAACGATTAATTTGGAATTAATCGGTAATTAATATATTTGATATATTAAACGAAATTGGATTTCGACGCGGAATTAAAATTAGATTTTAATTCGGGCGAACGAATTAATTTAGAATTAATTCGTTAAGCGATGTGAATAGTGATTTCGCTAGGCGTGATCATTTAATTACGACGCAACGGAAAATTCGTTAATTTGGAATTAGCGAACCCGAGCCCAGGATTGTTTGCGAGCGCATTCGCATTTCGAATTCGAGTGCGGCACGCAAGTCAAATCAAGCGTCAAATCACATGTCACTTTGAGTGATGTGACATTTGAGTGATTGATGTGAGTTGATGTGAGATGAAGGAAGCATTAAATGCTTTGCTTTTTGAAATTGAAAATGGTAAATGACTTATTTAATTTTTGGAAAATATAAAGAAACCTTTACATTTTTTCTTTTTCTAATTCATTCTCTCTCTCTCTTTTTACGGTTTCTTGTGAAAACCCTTTTCCCTCTCTTTTCTTCTTCTTCTCCTTCACGGTTTGGAACCGTTTCATTTTCTCAAAATTTCTGGTTTGACCGAATAAAAGGGAAGCAAGGAAGAAGACTTAGTGCTAGCACACCATGAGTGATACAAAGGTGATAGGGAAGTGAGTTCGTGAGCTTGGAAGCTTGAAGCTTGGAGCTTCAATGGTGTCTCCCATGGCCGAACCACAGTCACCACCGTGCAGCCCCATGTCGACCACCACACGCCAGCTCACTGCCGAGCAAGGGAGAGCAGTTCGCACTTCATCTTCGCCGCATCCAACCGATCCATGTGAGTCTTTTCAGCACCTCATTTGGTTGTATTCAACTCGTTTTTATGCATGATTTATGATCCTTGGGACTTGATTGAAACTCAACAGTCACTACTATAACCCCATTCGAACGCGTTCCGAAACACCGCACGAATGCATGTTTTCTGTCTGGTCCCGTTCGAACGCGTTATCAAACGCTATAACGGACGCGAACCTTCTGTCTACCGTTCGAACGTGTTTACGAACGCTACACGAAAACGCGAATACACTGAATTGAGTCATTTTCATCACATGTGCGTCTGTGTCTATATCTATCTTCTTTTGCACCACGTCATAGCATGCTCACTTAATGCCTAATTGCATCCATAAGCGTCTTTTTGCATTACGTACTTAGTTGACTCCTTTATTTGTGCATGGACATGTAATGGCTATTTGTTGAAATCAAATGTTCGCCATTATTTGATTCGCCTTTATGTGTGCTTGTGTGGTTAGTGTGTGCTTGTGTTTCCATGAATACAATATGCCAATGAAGATTGTATGTTCGTTGCTACTTTGATGTACTTTCAAGCATGTAATTTTAGATGTGAAATATATGCAAATTTAGGTGTAAGTTTTATTTTTGCGCATGTGGATTTAGAAGCATGATACTCTTGGAATAAGTGTTACTTAAGCTTGATTAAATTATTACACAAATCCTTTCATTACAAGTGACATAAGTAAGGGACCATTCCGAACCCAACGGTTTGAGGTCTTCCCTTGCGAGGGGTGAGTGCGGCCTTAAATCTAATTTTCCCGGTTCACACCGGGTGGCGACTCCATTATTCTCCGATTTAGTCCCACGCGGGCTACTCCGTACTCCCGACCGGGCCACGAGCCCGGGACAGCATGCGTCGCCCAGATCATGTGTCCCACAGTCTGGCGACTCCACTGGGGATAGAGAATCGGCCCCGAAATATTGTCTTGTAATGTTGGATTTATGTTCTAATTGACCGTGTCTATAGTGGATGAATGGGGGTTTAATCAAAGGCATTTTGAGGTTAGGTAATGGTTTGGTGTCTTCCTTCACTCACTACCTTTCTAGAAGGAAAAGCTGTGAAGGCACCTAGATAGCCATCTACTCGTAGCCTATTGTGATGGACTAATTTGGAGGACTCGTTGTTTATTCCTGACACCAAGCGATAAGAGCCTAAGAGGCTTGGGTATTTAAGTGAGCCTCGCTCCAACTCTTCCGTCTGGGGAATCTACAACGGGAAATCCATTTGACAGTCCGTCACACACACATAGCTCATTGGCACGTACCTTAGTGTAAAAAAAAGGGTGCGTTCACTTGGTCGGTCTCGAACCCTTGATTGGGGAGACCTAGTTGTGGCCTCCTTCGCCGATGAGGCCTTTTGTCTACCTCTCCTGCGAACCCACCCATAGACCGGGGTTGTATGGTAAAGTAACAATTATTTCCTTGAGTATGTGCTTGTGGACCATCCTCATTTGGATGCAGTTGGACTATTGTCAGAAATGCGAACTTGCTGGGCCATTTAAACTGGGGCGAGTTCGTACCTTATGACCATTGGGCCCAAAGCCTCTGAAATGTTGATGGGCCATTCTGTAGAAATTATTACTCGATGTTTGCATTATCTTTCTTTTATGCTTGTGTTTGGGAACATCATCGTTTGGATCCATTTGGACCATTTTTCATGAGATATGGGCTTGTTGGGCCATTTAAACTGGGACAAGAACATATTTTATGACAATTGGGCCAAAGGCTTCTAAGTGTTGATGGGCCACTTTGTGCTTGTGTTCGGAACATTACCATTTGGATTTAGTTGAGCTCCTTGCCATGAGATGTGAACTTGTGGGGCATTTAAACTGGGACGGGTTCACTCCTATGACAGTTAGCCCAAAAACTTCTAAAATGATAATGGGCCGATTTGTTTGAAAATTTTAGTTGATTTAGTATGTTATATATGTTACATGCATCTCACGCACCCCATGCATACATACATCATGTTAACCCTCGTGTTCTAAAAGCCATCATAGATTCCCGTTGGGTTAGGGAAAAGGGAAGACTCACCAGAATACTGGGAACAGACATGAGTGAATCAGATATTGAGGTATCCCGTATGGATCAGTTGGAAAACGGTCTCGCCAAGGTCACTGAACATTGCAAGCCTTGACTACTGCCATGACAATATGGTTGTGCCCCGTGCTGGGGGAAATTCTGAGAATGTAAGACGTGAGGAGCCTCCGAATGGGTTGAGGGATGATATCCCCACTTTTGATGATGACATGGCAGAGTATGCAATAGGCAAAGTGATTGGGTCTCAGGCAGAATTTCAGAAGCTTCGGGATCAGGTTGAGTCAGTTACCCGCAAGATGAGGGGTAAACATGAAGAGTTGTTAGACTATGAGGAACAGTTGCCTGCTCAGTTCAAGATGCCGGATATGGCCAAGTTCAACGGGAATGGGGATCCGAGGGTCCACCTCCGACAATATGTGTCAGTTATGAGTTCAGTAACGCCTAACACAGCGCCAAGCTCAGAAGATGTTTGGGATGTCACTCGAGGGGGCACCTGTGGTTTGGTATCATAGCCTTAAGAAGAAGGTTAAGGAAGATTGGAGGGAACTAGCTGATGCTTTTCTGAAGCAGTATGTTACAGACTTAGAAATTGACTTGTCACTCCGTGATTTGGAGAACACTAAGCAGAAGTTAGAGGAAGTTTCAAAGAGTATGTGGATCGCTGGAGAAGCCAGCTTTTGAAAATGCAGACTCGGCCCTCAGAGAAGGACCAAATCAAAATGATCATCAAGGGCACCAAGCCCTCTATTTATAGTAAACTAATGAGGATGACTTAGATGATTTCTGATTTTCGATAGTTGAGGGAAACTGTCATGGATATTGAGGAAGAAGAGGCTGCAAAAAGAAAGTTTTATGGCCAGAATATAATAACCTTTAGGGGGCCTTCTGAGACCAAGCCCGCTACTACCGAGGTTGCTTCCATTAAGAACCGGTATTTCTCTAACCTGGGGAAGCCGTTATCTAAGGTGCTTGAGAAGTTGAAGGGACAAGGACTCCTAAAACCCTTAGAGCCTAAACCACTTCCAGATCCTATACCACCCAACCTTAACCTAAGCTTGTATTGTCACTTCCATCAGAGGAGAGGCCACGAAACTGACAATTGCACCCGCCTTAGGCATGAAGTCCAAAACCTCATCGATGCTCACAAAATACCTGACCCAGAAAGAGAACAACCCAACGCACACAGAAATCCCCTACCCAACTACATGATCAACTCTGGCCTACCCGAAAACCCTTAACCACCAAGCTTCTTACATGGAGATAGGGGATGATAGTGAAGAACCGTAGGCTAAGAAAGAAGGCAATGTTGCGGATGATGAAGTTGTTCCTCCTAGTTTATTTGATCCTGCATTTTTAATATAGACATTGACTTGGTCTACCTGTTCAAACCATTTCTTAAATGATAATAAGACGTTCATTTCGTTTACATGCCTGAGTCTCTCCCCCAACCTGCAACATGAGTATATTTGAGAAAAGCATTCAACCCTGGTACTATGAAATTCAGTGATGTTTAGAACACGGGAAATCTTCGGAAGCAACAACAGTACAGTCAGTTTCAGAAATGGATCAATATCAGCTTGCGGGTGAGGCCCACATCATCAGCATCAGTTTGGGGGCTTAATCCCACATCAGTATTAGTTTGGGGATGAGTCCCAGGGCCGAGGCCCACATCAGTTACAGTTTGAGTATGAGTCCCAGGGCCGAGGCCCACATCAGTATCAGTTTGGGGCCGAGGCCCACATCAATATCAGCTTGGGGGCGAGGCCCACATCAGTATCAGCATCAGTTTAGGGGCTGAGGCCCACATCAGTTTCAGTTTTAGGGATGAGTCCCAGGGCCGAGGTCCCATCAGAATCAGTATCAGTTCTGTCGGGTATGGCATTCTGGGGGCGAGGCCCACACTGGTTCAGTATTAGTTCTGCCGGGTATAGTACTCTGGGGGGCGAGGCCCATCAGTAATGGTTCGGAAATGGACCACTCTCTTATCAGCAACGGTTCGGAAATGAACCACTCTCATATCAGTAATGGTTCGGAAATGGACCATCTCTTATCAGCAACGGTTCGGAAATGAACCACTCTTATATCAGTAATGGTTCGGAAATGGACCATCTCTCATCAACAACGGTTCAGAAATGGACCATTATCAGATCTCGCCGAAAATGGCACTCCGAAAATGGAGCACGGTTCGGAAATGGATCATTATCACATCTCACCGAAAAGGGCACTCCGAAAATGGAGCACGGTTCGAAATGGACCATCATCTCATCTCGCTGAAAATGGCACTCTGAAAATGGAGAACGGTTCGGAAATGGACCAAGGAAGGCCTAACCCATCGGAATATGATACATATACATGCATACATGCATACATATCACGTACATGCAATGTTTGTTTTGTGTTCGCAGATTTGTCGCGGCAAAGACCATCTCATCAAATAACGGTTCAAAATGAGCCACATTCTCGCACACACGGTTCGGAAATGGACCGCTACCACAACAGATGCCGAAAATGGCGCCCCAAAATGGAGCACACAAAGCAAAGGCCGAAAATGGCGTTTCAAAATGGAACACACACACAAAGCAATGCCGAAAATGGCGCTCCAAAATGGAGCACCCACAACAGACGCCGAAAATGGCGCTCCAAATGGAGCACCCACAACAGATGCCGAAAATGGCGTTCCAAAATGGAGCACACAAAGCAAGGCCGAAAATGGCGTTCCAAAATGGAACACACACAGCAAATGCCAGAAATGGCGCTCCAAATGGAGCACACACACAAAAGAATGCCGAAATAGCGCTCTAAAAATGGAGCACGGTTTGGGAATGAACCAGGGGTCGCAGCACCTCACCACCAAATCACTCAACTCAACTCAACACATGGTAAGTCAAGTGGCAGCTGGCGAGCCAGGTAAGTGAAAATGAATTGCATAACTTTGATAGGATTGTCACTGTTACACATTACACAAGTCCCATCAAAGTGGGGGCGACTGTAGGCATTGCATTTTTACATGTGAAACCCGATGATGAGTCTCAGTTGGAGGCACTACCTTTTAAGTCACGGAAGTCGCGAGAAACGGATATCGGAAGGGGAAATTCAGTATGAGTATGTTATCAGAGTCGTTTCACATGTTCACTCTTTTCGTTCGTGCTGCGTTCGTATATGCGTTCGAACGCCAGGCAGATTGCGGGCGTTCATGTTGCGTTCGAATTGGCGTTCGAACGGTGTCGGTATTCCTGGTTTTGCTGTTAGCCCACCTGCACCCTAGCCTAGCCCAAGCCCACTTAAAACACACCCAAATTAAATCAAATATTAAGTTAAATATTAATTAGATAATGTAATTAAATAAATATTAATTAAGTCATTAGCAAATTAAATAAAACAAATAAAATCTAAATAATCACCTACTAAATAATAAAATACTTACACAAATTAAAGAAATTGCATGCCGAATAAAGATAAATCAAATATATTAACTTCCAAACTTAACAAGTATCATGCCTAATTAAAATCAATCATAACCAATTAAATATTTTGTATTCCTAATCTAGCCAAGATTTTTCCCCCCTCAATCTAATCTTTTCCTGTTTGGATACCAAATCAAATCCTTGCTCTTAATGCCAAATCCTATTCCTTGTGAGACAAGGAGTAACCCTAACCCTTCTCTATATAAACAACCCCTCACCAAGCTCTCCCCCCCTCTCTCATTTTTCACGCATACACAAGAAAATAAACCCTAGATATCCTCTCCAACATTCACGTATAACACGCACAAAATTCCCTTCACTGCCCTCATAATTCATTGCCTCGCTCTTCGCAATAAATAATATAGCCTGATTTGCCACTCCCCGCCTGCCAGACTCCACTCACGTAACCCTCAGTCACCTTCACGCCACCTGCCTCCCTCCTCTCATCTCACACATAGCACTTCACGTGAAAATCAAAACCAAAAGCACACCCTGTCCACGCCTCATCATCACACGTCCTTGACTAACGCCCACCCTCTTCACAACATACTTGCGGATTGTCCATTGTCCTCACGAACTCTAAGCCTCACGCTAAAATTAAGCACCTCATTCAATACGCCTAGCATTCTCAGTTTCACTCATGCCTGATCACATAACCCTCCCCCCCTTCCCTCTCTCATTCATACCACAAGCGTCTACTCAAAGCCGCCCTCACGACACGCCATAAATAAACCAAATCAACGCCACAAACCCCCTCACATGAAGCAATAAATCAACACTAAACAGCCGCATATCAACACCAAAACTGCATTATTTCACGGCCCAAAACAATCACATTATTACCGAAAATCACACTCAAAAAATAGCAGCCCATTATCCCTTAATTAACCACCACAAACAGTCCCCGAACACCCCAAACAGTAGCTTTGAAGACCTGAAATAGTGAGCAGAAAACACATCCAAAATAGCAGCGAAACGAAGCCAAAACAGCAAGGAAAACAGTGAAACAGTGAGCGAAGACGCTAAACTGGTGAACCGGAAAAGTTACGGAGTGATAGCCCTTCCGACGATTGTAAACGCGAGTCCGGAAGACGATTAAAAGGTTAGACCTGAGGGTACCTTTCACACCTGTTTTTTATTTGATTTTTATTGATTCTTTTGATTGTGTTTTAATTATTTATTGAATATTGTTTGCATGTGATGTGTGTTATGGCCATTGATTAAAACGGAAAATACGTCGTCTCTCGTGGTATATAGGATGGAAACCCAGACGAAAATTCGTAGCCGATTCCGAATGGACGGTAGTGCGGTCTGTACTTTGGATACAACTCCACGTACCACTTGAGTAAATGGCGTATATTTCGCTTTATGTTATTTTGATTATTCTCACTTTATTATTCCATCTTTTAATTTCCGCATGTTATTTATTTATGTTATGATGCGATCGAGCGCATGGGCTTAGTAAGTGGAATGAAAGATCCCCTATCGGGAAGGGTTAAAGCCCTTTACCACGATGCTTTGCCGCGCCGGTTGATGTGTGTTCGGTTGAATGCAAGACACGTTCAATCGGACATATTAAGTTTGATATGATTGTCTTTATTTTGTATGTATGATGCGATCGAGCGCATGTGCTTAGTGAGTTAGTCCAAAGGTCCTCTATTTGAGAGACGAAGAGCCTAAAAGGCCACCTTTGTGACACTACTTTGCCGCGCCGGACGAAGTGTGTTTGGGTTGAATGTACGTTCAATCGGGCATACGAAGTCCTACACTTTTATTGTCTTTATTTCATGTATTGTGATGTGACGCGCATGGGCTTAGTATGTTGGTCTAAAGGTCCTCTCTTTGAGAGACAAAGAGCCCCAAAAGGCCATCTTTACGGCAGTACTTCGCCGCGCCCCTTTATTTTGTTGTTTAGTACGGCGTCTTCTTACATGACCATGCATCATATCACATTGCGCATGGGCTTAGTATGTTGGTCTAAAGGTCCTCTCTTTGAGAGATAAAGAGCCTAAAAGGCCACCTTTACGGTAGTACTTTGCCGCTCCTCTTGTATTTAGTTATTCACTTCATAACGTCTTTTTGAAAATTCATGCATCATATTGCATTGCGCATGGGCTTATCAAGTGAGATTAAGGGTCCTCCACTTTGAGGGGTGAAAATGCTTGAAAGCTACCTTTGCTACAATGATTTGCCGCGCCCCTTAATCTGTTGTTATGTACGAGAACTCATATATTCATCTGTTCATGTATGTGTCATGTCGTTACTGCATTTTAGAGGTCACTACTATAACCCCGTTCGAACGCGTTCCGAATGCCGCACGAACGCATGTTTTCTGTCTGGTCCCGTTCGAACGCTTATCAAACGCTATACGGACGCGAACCTTCTCTCTACCGTTCGAACGCGTTTACGAACGCTACACGAACGCAAATACACTAAATTGAGTCATTTTCATCACATGTGCGTCTGTGTCTATTCTATCTATCTTTTTGCACCACACATCATAGCATGCTCACTTTAATGCCTAATTGCATCCCTAAGCGCCTTTTTGCATTACGTACTTAGTTGACTCCTTTATTTGTGCATGGACATGTAATGCTATTTGTTGAAATCAAATGTTCGCCATTATTTGATGCCTTTATGTGTGCTTTTGTGGTTAGTGTGTGCTTGTGTTTTCATGAATACAATATGCCATTGAAGATTGTATGTTCGTTGCTACTTTGATGTACTTTCAAGCATGTAATCTTAGATGTGAAATATATGCAAATTTAGGTGTAAGTTTTTTTTTGCGCATGTGGATTTAGAAGCATGATACTCTTGGAAATAAGTGTTACTTAAGCTTAATTAAATTATTACACAAATCCTTTCATTACAAGTGACATAAGTAAGGGACCATTCTGAACCCAACGGTTTGAGGTCTTCCCTTGCGAGGGGTGAGTGCGGCCTTAAATCTAATTTTCCCGGTTCACACCGGGTGGCGACTTTATTATTCTCCGGTTTAGTCCCCCGCGGGCTACTCCGTACTCCCGACCGGGCCACGAGCCCGGGACAGCATGGGTCGCCCAGATCCTGTGTCCCACAAGTTATTCAAAGCAAATCAAGAAATTTAGATATATCGGAGGCCTAAGGAATCATTCCATGCTACGCTCAAGGATGAAGGAGTGGTTAACATTCATGTTTTGAACCTGATTGACCAGATGCGATATTTGGAACGACAAGACATTATGATAGATGAAAGGCTATGCCAAAATCTGATTTTGTCTTCTTTACCTGGTACATATGTTGGCTTTGTGATGCATTCGATGCAAGCCATATATGAAGAGCTTCACAATATGTTACGCTCAGCAGAATATTATTTGAAGAAAGAGAATATCACTTTATACCTCCATGGTGGAGCAAACTCTTCAAAGACATCTATGAAGTAAAGAAGATTAAAATGGGAAATAAGAAGAAAGACTCCAAGAAACAAACTGCAAGATCGAGTGTAGCTCGTGATGCATGTCTATATTGCCAGAAGTCTGGACACTGGAAAAATGATTGTCCATAGCTGAAAGGAAAAGGAGGAACCCCACGTACACTTGTATTTTTCCTATTATTGACATCTCATTAGCCTTAGATGCAAATAGGATTGGGCGTTATAAATCGGTAGTCCCACTCATATTTGCAACTCCATGCAAGCCATGAGAGTTAAAAGACAGCTAAACAAATGAGAGATCCAGTTTGGAGTTGGAAATGTCGAGACATTGGATGTCAAGGCCATAGAAACAGTTGTTCTAGATCTCTTGAATGGATGTAAATTAATTTTACATGACTGGTATTATATACCCTATCTTATTAAATAGATAATATCATTACCGATATTAGATAAAGAGGGATATAAAATAAACATTAAATATGGTGCTTTAGGTTTATTTGATAAAGATTACTATTTGATATGTTAATGTTCTTTATCTAATGGTCATTATATTTTGGAAACATATCGAGATGTCTTTAATGTAAAGAAAAATACAAGTAAATGATCTGAATTAAATAATACTGAATTATGACATATGATATTTGGCCATATAGATGTTAGACATATATCAAAATTGGTTAATGATGGTTTGATTGAAGATCTTATCTTAGATCCTTATCTGATTTGTGAGTAATGTATCCAAGGAAAAATGACAAAGGCCATATAAGAATATTTATGGTAGACATATATCAATACTACGTATACTACGCCTGATATAGATCACATATTCCTATAAGAATATTTCTGGAGAATTGGGTAGGCACGGTGCTTTACTAGAAGCCAACCATGTCTTGTAAATCGGTAAAAACGTAGTACTAGGTACGTACGTGTTCGGATAGTCCGACGACCGGATTTATGCCAACATATCCGGGGATCTCATGGGTCGCTTCCCGAAGATTCACCGATGACGTATGACTCTCACTTTATTAATCTGGGATTAATTGAAAGAGAGAGAAAATTAATCTGGGATTAATTGCGGACATATTTTATCTGGGATAAAATACTATTAAAGAGAGATAACGATTAATTTGGAATTAATTGATAAAATAATATATTCGATATATTATACGAAATTGGATTTCTACGCGGAATTAAAATTAGATTTTAATTCGGGCGAACGAGTTAATTTTAATTAATTCGCTAGCGATGTGAATAGTAATTTTGCTAGGCACAATTATTTAATTGAATTTGATTTAATTACGTCACAACAGAAAATTCGTTAATTCGGAATTAGCGAACCCGAGCCCGGGAGTGTTTGCTGGCCCACTCGTATTTCGAATCGAGTAGGGCCCACAAGTCACATCTAGCGTCAAATCACTAGTCAATCAAGTGATGGAAGTCACATCACTTTGAGGGATGTGATGTCTAATCATTTTTGATGTGAATAGTGACATGAGTGGTTGATGGCATTTATTGCCATTTTTGGCTCCAAATTCTTTTGACTTTTTGAAAGCCATTTACAAGATTTTGGAAATCAAATTTTTGGTATTAGTTTTAGAAACAAAACCAAAACAACACACTTCTCCATTCCCTCACAAGTTTCGGCCAAGGGCCAAACTTCTTCATCTCTCATTTTTCTTCTCCAAACCGTGAACTAGAAGAAGGAACTAGGAAGATTTGGGCAAATCTTACCAATGCTAGCACATGAAGAGTCATCCAAGGTGATAGGGAAACAAACTCATGAGCATGGAATCACAACACAAAGCTTGGAGCTTGGAGATCCATCCATGGAGTTGACCGAAAATCACAAGGAACACAAAGACCACCATTGCCGAGAGCTTCCAAAGAGGAGCCAAAAGTTTTGTGTTCAACGCATCGCAAATCCTATCATTGTAAGTATGATTCCGCCATTCTTTTATGAGTATTCACACATGATTTCTATGCTTGAATTGATCTTGGGACTAATCTAGAAACCCAACAAAGGTATCTTGAGCTATTTTGAGCATGAAATTGAATTTAGGGTAAAATTGGGCAAAATTGATTTGAGCATATTTGAGTGAAATTTATTGTTTGAGTGTGCTTAAATTATGATAACATGGTGTTATGCATGATCAATTCGATGAAAATTGAGTTGGATCAAATTTTCCCCAAATACTAGGCTTGGCCGAAAGTATACAATGCCCTAATGTCATGGTATTTTTTGATTTTGATCATTGGATGAGTTGAAATCATTTGAGGAATGTTGATTTAGGATTTAATTGGATTGAAACCGAATCGGACAAAGAAAACCCTAAATTGCCGTGACCATGAATGCATGGAAAATGATTGATTTTTTATTCAAATGTGTTGGACATGTTTTGATGATGATAAGCATAATTAATTGTGTAAATTTATGTTTTGGAAATATTAATTTGGTTAATTAATTATGGCATACACTTTAGGTTAATTAAATTATGAAATTTGGAATTTTGGTAATTTGATTAATTGGGCCAAATTTGGAATTGGGCTAGTAAAGTTGTAATTTGGGCTTAATGGGCTTGGTTGGGCCAAGTTTGGTTTAGGCTAATTGGTTGGATCCAATTGGGCCCAAAACCATATCTATAAAGTCCAAATATGACTTAATGGACCTTTAATATTAATTGGGCGTAATAGGCCTAAATTGGTTTCTTGGCAAATAAGGGTGATTCCTTAAATGGGCTTTGGTATTTGGGTTTGACCCATATTGACCAAAAGTCCATGCCTTATGAAATTAATTAAAAGCCCATTGGACTTTAATTAAATTAACATTGGATGTTAATCGGGCTTTGAGACCCGTAACGATTAGATTTAGAATCTAAGTCGTAAAGGCACATTAAAAGTGTAATTATTTAATTTGCAATTAAATATAGAATTAGTATTAAATACAAATTAAATTGGATTTAATGTTGTAGTTTAATATAATTCGTGAATTCGTACTTTGAGTACTTATTCGCAAAATGAGTCGGACTCGCGCAAAATCAAATCGTTGTTTGGATGGTCATTAATTTCAGATTAATTAATTGGATTAGATTGATTGATAACATGCTTTGTGTGAATACATGGATGCGATGTATGAATAATGTATATCGGATGGATATTAGATGGGTGAGGGCAATTTTAGAAATTATTGTAATAAATTTAGAATTTATTAAATTGGACCTGCGTGCCCAGCCTATTACCTCTTGACTCTTTGTATTTCTCTTCTCACATATTTCCCTCAATGTAAATGAGGTTTCTTAGAAGTGTTATGTAATTGGGTAGAAGTAATACTTGTGCTAGCGAGAGAGAGGAAATGGAGAGATTTGTTCTAGGAACAAAATGTGTTAAGTATCCATCCGCATATCATTATTATTTTATTTATACGTGCCTAATTATGTTTTTATAATGCATGTTTAAGGGTGTATGATGATGAGACCTTAACAAAGATAATTAATTGGTTGCAATTACGCGAAAAACCCTCACTACATATTAAGCGTTTTTCCTTCCATGTAGTGATTCTTACTCAAGATCAAGATTGCACTGGTTTGTTGGCCAAAGTCAAGACCTTTGTCCGTCGCGGGATGTGTTTGAATCATGAAAGCTTTGTTCCATATCGGTGTCTTGTCCAAGTTGTGATTTGTTGGCCAAAGTCAAGATCACTTATTGTCCATCGACATCGATTACGAAGCTTTCCAATGTCAATGGGGGTTCCGTTTAACTAGGATCATTAAGTTTGTTGTACCAAAGCCAAGGCTTAGTTGATTCAGAGGAAAAAGGTTAGGGAATATATTGGATATATTGGCATATATAAGATATATGTTTCGGACTTGGATGTCCACCTACTGGATCTAGGAATTGGATGGGATCCAATTGATCTTAGAGATTAACCTAGTTAATTATCATACAATTTGTTGGCCAAAGTCAAGATTGTGCGTTATTTAACGGGATCCTAGCCCACTATAAAACAAGGTTTCCCGAGTACTCCACAGAGGGTTAGAGGCTCGCCGAAAAAAATAGTGGGATGCAAGTATTAAATTTGCAATATTCGTTTAGTACTTTCCAATACGCGCTCATTTCAAATCTTTCGTCGATATAAATTAATATATTAGTTTGACTAATATTTAATTGTTGTTTTAAATTAAAACAGTTGGACTGTATTCTAGCTACTTCAATTATAATTGATTATATAATTGGATTATAGTAATCAATATATTTGAATTTAAACCAATTAAATTATAGTTGATTATATAGTTAGACTATAGTAATCATTATAATAAATAGTACCTAAAATCGTTGATTTGATAGTTGGATTATTGGAATCAAGATAAATGAAAGATTAGCGTTTAGAACATAATCCTGGGAGAAAATGTTTTTTTTTTCAACGGCTTTAATTTTTAGATTGGGAATAAAATCTTAGGATAGTCCTGGGTAACTAAGAAGTTATTCTATTTGATAGAATGACATCTCGAACCTATGCCCGGAGTTGAGCATAAATAGTAGAACATGATATTTGGAATATTCATGTGATGATAACTTTAGTGCTTAATCTGTTATGCTTGCCGCAAAGACTTATTAATTTCTTAGTCAGAACTAAAGATTAGATCCTTATAGTATGATATTGAAATTGAAGGATCTTCATAGATCTATCCTTAGATCTTAGAAGTACAAATTTCAATAGAAAAATTTTGGAGAGTTAATGGCTATACTCAATGAGACAAAGCCAGAGTTTGCAATAGGGCAAGAAGCACAAGGCGCATCTTAATCTGACATCCCAAAAGGCCAAAGGCTTCTAGGGTATGGAAAATGGGCAAAGGCAAAGTCATTATAATCTTCTGGGACTGTACAGCGTTGATGGATTTTATGATTTTCTTTATGTGTTTCTTGATGATGTCCGGAGAAATGGGTTCGTGTTAAAACCTGTAAAAGAACTCCTCTTCAGTGCCAGAACTGCCCCAGATTTAATTGACCAAATCTTAGCCTTTGAACCAAAATTTGACCCTATCATTTCAATGATAAATTGGTCTAAGAATGATCGTAGTAAGAGGCGTCAGATTAATCTGGATCTTAACCTTTGACTTTTCATTTTGATGTAGAATTTCAGCCAACCAGGTATTATCTTCTAAACTCTTCTTCTACTATTTAAGAAATTGGGGACAATGTCTTATTTAGGTTTGGGGGAGGGGATTAGTTGACTAGTATTTTATTTTTATTTTTATTCCAAAATTTTTCGAAACCAAAAAATTTGAAAAATTTTACAAAAATTAAAAAAATATTTTGTGTTTTTGTTTTTAACTTGATTAATCAGGTGAAAGTGGTGAGAGATATATGTGTAAGGAGTTTCCACTCTTGATACGTATCTCAAACCTATTTTCGAAACAAGTTAATTTTTGTTTATTTCCTTTTGAATTTTTTAATTTGTGAATTCTCCATAAAACTGACAAAAATGGATCGTCATATACTCAGTTGACAGGTATTATCAACATGCATGGTAACTTACGGACATGAGAAATAATTGACGAGTTTGTAATATTCAATGCTCTAGTTTAATTGGAGGAAGCATCTAAAAAAGCGATGAGATAAAAAAAAGAAAAAAAAAAGAAGAAAAAAAAATATGAAAAAAACGTCTGAGATCCGAGTTATTAAGTCTGTAAGGGTGTCTTAACACCTAGTGCCCTAAAGCCAACTGGTTTGGGAGTCACTGGCCCAAAGCTCGCTACATGGATCGAAGATATTGCAAAAATATATATATCTGAAGTCTGAGTAATTAAGTCCGTAAGGGTGTCTTAACACCTAGTGCCCTAAAGCCAACTGGTTTGGGAGTCACTGACCCAAAGCTCGCTACATAGACGTAAGATATTTTATATAAATAAAAAAATAAAAAAAATCAGAAAAATCAGAAAAAAAAAAATTATTCCATTGCTACAAAAGGTGTGAATTATGATAAAACTTTAGGACAAAAATATTACTCTCTTATCAACTGCACTTGTAACTATTGTGGGCAAAATGAGTTGATTAATATTTTATTGGTTGTGTATATGAAGAATGGTAAAAATAATCGGAGAATTTACTTATTCGGTAATTTAAAAAGAAAGAAAACAACTACTAAATTGGAGTAGAAGTTTCACATGTTTAGTCACTAACTTCTTTTCTCTTGTCTTTTTGCTTTTGTGTGCATTAGTTTTACTATCTTTTTCTTTTATCAAACATTTGTGGGTATCGTTGTTGTAAACCCTCACGAGACTACAACTCGTCCACTAGAGACACATAGGGGTTTAAAGGCTTGTTGCATATGCTAACTGCAACCGTGATCCTTACGAAAGTGGCTTAGCTTAATTTTATTTTAAAGATGTTTATGTTATTTTATTTTGTTGTTTTGCTCGAGGACTAGCAAAATATTAGGTTTGGGGGTGTGATGAGTGGTATTATATCACTATTTTCCACTCTTTTAACCTAATATTTTGTATAGTTTCTCAAGTTTTATGAACATTTTGATGTGTTTTTATTTATTTTGCAGATAAAAATAATATTGGGACTTAATGGAATCAACTCGGGGCTAAAACGATGAAATTCGGAGAAAAAATGTCAAAAACGAAAATTTACTATACGCATCACGAAGTGCAGTCCTAAATTCCAATTTTGCGCAAGTTTGGTATTTTAACCATAACGTTTTCATTCGATATCCAATTAAGCTGATTCAAGTTGCAGATTAAAGAAGACTCAAAGATCTACAACTTTAAAATTTTAAATATGTTCGAATTCCGAAGTTTTCAAGACCGAAATTAATGAATAATCCAATATGATTTGTGCAATTACAAAAGTCATTATCAAAAATAAAAAACTGGAAAATGACAATTTACAATTGTCAAACTACCACAAAACATGCTTGCATGTTTGGTGGAGTGTATTGTGGCATGTTTGGTGGAGTTTTTGGTGTAGAATTTTGTGGAGTGTTTGGTGGAGCAATTGGTAGAGAAATTGGTGGATGCCTTTAGATTTTCCTATAAATACCAAGCCATTTCATTTGTAATTCTCATGCTTTCCTTAGGTTTTTGTAAGGAATTTAAGGATTGCATCTTGTTTGTATTTATTTTTCTATATTTAATTTATGTATTTTTATTTTCAGAAATAGTAGTAGTTTATATTCTTCTCTTTTCTTTTATGTTTAGTAGTTAGATTTCTGCTGGAGGAATGGTGGAGCTTTTATTATTTTAATTTAGATTCATCTCCCTTAATTATAATATGGAAATTATAATTCAAAGTAAAAGGTTATACCGCCTTAATGGCTGGTTTTATTTATTTGACATAATGTGACACCGCCTATATGGCCGGTCTTTAGGTGACAGATAATTACTGCCTATATGGCTGGTTTATGGACAAATGATAATACTACCTTTAAGGGTGGTTGGACTTAATTGGAAATTTGACTTAATAAGGTTATCGCCTATATGGTCGGTTGGTAATATCACTGATAAATTCCATATTATAACAAGGGAGATTTCTAATTTAGAAGTAGTAAGGGTGGATCCCCTAACCCCCAAAATTTTATTTTTATCTAGGGAAGTGATCAAACACAATATTAACATGCTTAATAATTGATTTAATTATATTATGGGTAATTCTTTAGTTTATTTATTAAGTCTTAAGCTTAATACTTCTTGTTAACTGGCCATTAAAAAATTGATTTGGTAAACTTAAAATAAACTGGACGAAGGAATTTTAGGTTTCAGGCCTTAGACTTAATAGCCTACGATCTTCCTTGAGGATAAATAACCCTTTAATAGATTTCCTTACAAGATAGACATATACCTATCGGGCGGGGGTAGCCATTATTGGAACTTGAAATAATGAATTCAGGTAACTTGGTTAACATAGACATATGATTAATTGGGTTATTTGGGTGTTTGCATCTGACCATCGATAGAGGCTTTTGCACATATTCGTGTTCCAGGTTAGCAAACTAATTTATTACACATATATAAGAGAATCACTTCATCATTAGAATAATATTGTGTAGAGTCACGACCCTAGATATTTGTGTCTTTTGTTATTTTCCTTAGTATTTTCTTTTGTGTTTTTATTAATTTATTTGTTCAGTAAATCTACATTCAAACAACCAAAAGCAATCATTCTCTTTTCCCTCAATTAGATACATGTAAATAAATAATATTAATAATTAATAACAACAGTAGGAATTAAGTCCTCGTGGGATCGATTTTTATACTGCTTGAACGATACGTGCTTTGCGTTATACGTGTGTGATTACGCACTGGTCAGTTTATGGACTTTAATTTGGAGATTTTTGCTTGGAGTATGTATTTTCCTAAATTAATTTTTTGGTTATGTTTGTATGATGATGAATTGGATTTGTGCATCTTTGGATTTGAGAAAAATTGATTAGATTAATTTTCCCCATAAATCCAACATGGCCGAATTTAACCCTAGGAATGACTCATGGTGATTTTTGAAATTTGACAATTGGATATGTTAATTGGCATGAAATTGAATGTTAATTGTTGATTTAATTGGATTGAAAACAAAATTGGATGTTAATTTCATGTTGTTGCCGTGAGTTAAACATGTTGGATGAGTTGATTTTTCTTCAATTTGTGTTGGACATGAATTGGATAATTGAGCATGATTAATTGGATTAATTAGTGTTTTGGAAACATTAGATTAATTGATTAATTGTGTTAATTACACTTTAATTCGATTAATATGTAATTAGGAATAATATGTTAATTTAATTTGTTATATTTGGGCTAATGGGCTTGGTTGAGCCAAGTATGATTTTGGACAATTGGGTTGGATCCAGTAACGGTTCAGAAATGAACCATCTCGCATCAGTAACGGTTCGAAAATTAACCATCTCACATCAGTAACGGTTCGGAAATGAACCATCTCACATCAGTAACGGTTCAGGAATGAACCATCTCACATCAGCTAAGTTCGGTAATGAATCCTAGAGATCGCAGCATCTCGCATGGATGAACCTTAGCGGTCGCAACACCTCATCACCAAATCAAATCAGTTAGAAACATTTTGAAAACAAACAGGTTGTAAGTGTCCTTAGACATGCCACAGATCACTACGTGTGATTCGTGGTGAATAATAATCAAAAATAAGTTTGCGGGAAGACTTACATTGATCGCTGAAGTTCAAAACTTTTCCTGGATGTTGAAGCTTCCAAGCTCTTGGGTGGTTATCCCTATCACTTTGATTTGACTCCCTTATGTGCTAGCAAGAAAAAATGGAAAACAATTTTATCTCCCAAGTGTTGTGTTCAATCATGTCCCAAAGATCACAAAACATGCATAAAAACCACATATGAACACATCAAAGGAGGTGCGGAATATACTCACTTTGATTTTCGGTTTGATGATGAAAGAAGAACAAAGGTGCGTTTTTGGTGCTCCATCATGCTCGGTTTTGTCTCAAAAACTGCAGGGGTTGCTCGGTTTTGATCATCTTTGTGCGTCCAAGATTCGGCCATGCAAGATCCATTGAAGCTCAAAGCTTCAAGCTTCCATGCTCACAAACTCACTTCCCTATCACCTTTGTATCACTCCTAGAGTGTGCTAGCACTAAGTTTATGAAACAAAATCAAATCTTGCTTCTCCATTTTCGGCAGAAAACGCAACAACAAGAAGAAGAAGAAGAACGGTCCAAGACCGTGAAGAAGAGAGAAAGTTTTGGCTCCATTTTGTCTAAAACGTGAAGACCAGAAGACTAAGTGGGTCACCAAATCTTGTCACAAAATAATACCAAAAACGTGAACAACCAAAAGCAAAATAGAGTCACGTGATTGGCTATTAATTTTGCCAAAACCGTGAACCACACAAAACCAAGAGAGAGAAAATGATTTATATATACTTATATCTTTATTCCATTTACCAAGTAAATGAATAAATATATATATACACAAGTCCCTATATTCACATCATGTCACTTTAATAAAGTGACAACATGTCAATCACATCACTCAAAGTGACAATTGATTTGACGATTGACGCGACTAACGATTTGACGCTTGATGTGACTTGCGTGCCGCGTTCGAATTCGAAATGCGAACGCGCTCGCAATCACTCTCGGGCTCGGGTTCGCTAATTCCAAATTAACGAATTTTCCGTCGCGTCGTAATTAAGTGATTACGCCTAGCGAATTCACTATTCACGTCGCTAACGAATTAATTCTAAATTAATTCGTTCGCCCGAATTAAAATCTAATTTTAATTCCGCGTCAAAATCCAATTTCTAATAATATATCGAATATATTATTTATCGATTAATTCCAAATTAATCGTTCTCTCTCTTTAATTAATATTTTATCCCAGATAAAATATCTCCGCAATTAATCCCAGATTAATTTCTCTCTCATCGAATTAATCCCAGATTAATTCTATCTCTCTCTTCTAATTAATCCCAGATTAATCAAAGTGCGAGTAATACGTCATCGGTGAATCTTCGGGAACCGACCCATGAGATCTCCGGATATGTTGGCAGTAAATACGATCGTCGGACTGTCCGAACACGTAAGTACCTCGTACTACGTTTATATCGATTTACAAGACAAGGTTTGGCTTCTAGCAAAGCGCCATGCCTACCCAATTCTCCAGAAATATTCTTACAGGAATATATAGATCTGTATCAAGCGTAGTATACCGTAGTATTGTGTATATCGGCCCAGTATCGGATAATCACGTGCTAGGGCTGGGCTGGCTGGATAAGTGTCTGCCCCGTCCGAAACACATGTCGGATGTCTGGTAACATAGTCTCTATAATCGGATATACATGACCTGGTCACAATATCCCGATTGGTTGCGCAACACTCAAGAGCACTAGTACCATATCCTGCGTGACATCTACTCCAATATGACTGAAGTGACACTTCCGTCTCGACATCACACCCAATACACTACGACTCCCTGATAAACCCAGAAGCGGTGTACCCAGAACCGGTTAAAGCCCTGTACCACCAAGACCAGAGTTTACCGATTATCGCAAGTATTAGCGATGCAAGTCTCAGGTTAAGACTATACACACCTACCTCGATTCGGCCTCCCATAGACACATAGTCATAATACCAATGGGATTCCGAGGGGTCTATCCAGAGCGAAGCTGTTTCCCGTACCATCGGTGAAAACACGACCTCCTATCGCACTTGCATAAGTATCCAATACTTATATATATGAGAACTATGCCGTTGTGCCCTCACAACGCGCACAAGTGCAATACTAGCCTATCCGCATTATCGATGTCCAGTCTCGATAATACTTCGGCTAGGGATATTTAATGATTAATCCTTCGGGGATTGATACTGTCTCATATCATCTCAATCCAGGAACTAATCATATGGACCTCTCTTCATTTATACATCTATGGTGATCTAATCACAAATGATGAGAGTGCAATTTCCTTGTCACATAGTTAATTTGTACAGCAACACCGTGATCTGTACAAATAGTGACGCTATGGGTCATATTATCCAACAATCTCCCACTTGGCACATAGCCAGTCACTCGAGTGTCTAACACCCGAACTATGTACAATTCGCTCAAATTACTGAGGAAAGGTTTTCGTCAGCGGATTTGCTTAATTATCGTCTGACGCGATTTACACGATCATCACATCGCCACGATGTATGATCCGAACGAATCAGATGATATAGAAGTATATATCTGGATCGTCGATGAGACCTTTAATTCTTTAGCCTGTGCTGACGCCTAGCTCAGCTGCTAACAGAACTATATCTAATCTAATTAGATTTATTATTGATCCAAATGGCTTCTATTGCTGCCTTAGCTGCAGCAATAATCCGTATTTGTTGTTAATTCGGCAACAGTTATCTTGCTCGGAAGATTTCCAGCTCACTGTCCCAGTGTTCAATCTTATAGTACCGTAATATTTACCGGTTTGGAAACTTGCAGCAGTGATCCCAGTCACTTCAAGTTCTCCATCTCCATATTTAAGACAACATCTTTAGTTCTCTCAGATACTAACTGATGTTCTTAATCTTCAATCCAGTGACTATCACTTGGATTGACCGATTGTGACTCCATATGCTCAAAGCGTATGAGACACCAATACAAGTACATTTTAAATGTACAATTTCTCAGAGAGTGTTACCAACTCCAAATCTAGCCCAGTAGATCTTTATTCCTTGAATAAAGGTTGTTACTCTCAGAATTCTACGGAGAATTTCTTATGAAAGCCAAGCTTTCACCGATTGTTTTATGGGAATTTCATTGTCAGTGCCCTCTCCCACTAACCTCCTTATATACACAAGAATTATTTCGTTTTGAGTCAAATCATAAACTATTTTGATTATTTCAAAACGTCAGTTCCAAGAACCTTATGCTTGCTCCAATCCAAACATATTGACATACATGGAATCCATTTCGGATTCATGACACTTTGTCATAATAGGGAGTCGATACCTCGTATCACTTCCTTTGTTCTTGTGTATTCGAAGATTAATGGTATAGTTTCATCCTTGATGAACTATATATGTTCCATTAAGATTCAGTGCCTAGAACAGTATTACTTCGATTTTCATCGAGTTATACTATCCTCCCACTTGCCACTGCATATCGGTATTCCTCTCAGGAAAACCGCATGGAGAGCAACAATCTAATTGTTCTCTAGTGAGGTGTTAAGTACAATACTTATGTTATCCCTAGGATGACCTATATTGGCACTTATCCAATTTGGGTCCTTAGTTTGGTATCATCCAAACGTTATGCCTAGCATACCCAAATTGTCAGGAATGAGAAACCTCGTTTCTTCCTGTTCATATCCTATACGATATCTGTCAAACAGATTTATATGGAACCTTATTCTAAATAAGTTTTGCACTGTTAGTACATATCCTATTGAAGGAAATGTAGCTAAAGCGACTCGTGATTAACCTTATTATGTCTAACAAAATTCGGTTAATCCTGTTCGGACACACCGTCAAAATGACGTGTTCCAAGAGGAGTCCTCATATGAAAGAACACCGTACTCTTTCATGTATGTACGAAACTTACTGCTTAAGTGTTTTCCATTACGGTCTTACCGTGGCGGAATAATACTATAGCCGATCTGTTTGTGTATTTCGTGTCGAAATTTTAAAGTTTCTGATTTGTGTTCTTCAAAAGAAACACATAACCATAACGTGATGTCACATCCGTTAAGGTCACGAAATATTCATTTTCACATCTAGCCTAGCTAGATATGGGCCCACTAACTTCACCATGAATAGGGCTAACAGATCGGTGGCACTTACACTATTACCAAGTAAATAGTATTTTAGGTACTTTACCTAATAAACTAGATTCGCAGACCTTATTTGAATAGTCAAATCAGTCCTAGTATCCACTCTTCAAAAGTGTGGATATACGAGTCTAATTAAATTGTGTCCTAGACAACAATGCCACGAATAAGTCTCTATTGATCAAATCAATTTGAGCTATTTATTTGTCAATTTATATGTTTGAGATTTTATTTATATTCAAAATATAAATTCTGTTATTTACATCTAATATATTATCTCAGTATCATCTTTATATAATAAAACACTCAGTGTTCTATAATATAAAGGTTTTATCCGCAACGGATTAAACACTGATAAAGAGATAATGTCTCTAGTCAAACTAGTTACATTATAACAGTTCCTAATTCAAGTACATACCCGAAGGGTAGTTCCTAAACTTAGGTATCTACGGTCGAAACAGCGACTTTCGTCCCGTTTCCGATTCGCAGAGCAATCTCAGCTTGAAGTCAGTATCCTGCTCAAAGCAGATTCTGAATACATATATTTTATGTACCACACTAAGTATTTAAAATCTAATTTCAATACTAGCTGTGAACATAACTTAGACAAACATTTTTAAAGTTAGAGCCTCGCCCTTTCTTTAATTCCTTCGTGTCTTCCATATCCAAATGGTAGTCACTTTGGGATATGTCAATTATCCTTTTCAATATTTTAGGAACCTTAGGCCAAGCCTTGGGTTTTTAGAATATTGAAAGGAATGTGCACCTCGTGCTACATGCCCAATTGCAAACTTTGACTTTACATGAATAGTCAATTAATTCTCCAAGAATTATAAATTGCAATTTTAATACTTCTTAAATCCAAAATTAGATTTATGACAAGTATATTAAATTAAGCATTAAAGTCATCATCACAAAAATCTTCCAAAGATTTTATGCTCTACTTATCTTGCTTAATTTTGGGCTTAAGGTATAATAAGTTATTTTATCAAATAAAGTAACCTATTATTTATTCCCAATATGAAAATTAAATCATTTAAAATATTTTAATCCTAGATTATATTTTAAATATCCAACTTTTCAATTTTATCTTGATTACAATAGTCCAACTATTTAATCAACGATTAGTGGTACTTTATATATTATAATGATTATAATAGTCCAACTATATAATCAAATATAATCCAAATTAATTAACCTCAATTACATTGATTACTATAATCCAATTATAAAATCAACTGTAAACTGAAATTAATTATTCAAATATATTGATTAATATAATCCAATTATATATAATCAAGTATAATACAGTCCAACTGTTTATTAAAACAACAATTTAAATATTAGTCCAACTAACATTTAATCTAATGACGAAATAAATAAAATGAGCGTGTTTAGCGAGTATTCGAACGAATGTTGCAAATTCAATACTTGCCTCCCACTATTTTTCGTCGAGCCTCTAACCCTCTGTCGAGTACTCGGGAAACCGTGTTTCCTAGTGGGCTAGGATCCCGTTAAATATCACACAATCTTGACTTTGGCCAACAAATTGTATGATAATTAACTAGGTAGATCTCGAAGATCAATTAGATCTAATCCAACTCCTAGATCCAGTAGGTGGACATCCAAGTCCTAAACATATATCTTATATATGCCTATACATCGAATGTATACCCTAACCTTTTTCCTCTGAATCAACTAGGCCTTGGCTTTGGCACAACAAACCTAATGATCCCAGTCAAGCGCGGACCCATTGACATGGAAGCTTCGTAATCAATGTCAATGGACAAGAAGTGGTCTTGACTTTGGCCAACAAACCACAACTTGGACACGACACCGATATGGAACAAAGCCTCGTGATTAAAACACATCTTTGATGGACAAGGGCTTGACTTTGGCCAACAACCCCTGCCAATCTCGGATCTTGAGTAAGAATCACTCAATGGAAGGAAAAACGCATGATATTTAACGAGGGTTTTCGCGTGCAAATTGGCTACCAATTTAATTATCTTTGTTAAGGTCTCATCATCATACACCCTTAAGCATGCATTCTAAACACATAATAAAGCGAGTATGAAATAAAATAATAATGATATGCGGATGGATATTTTACATTGATCCTAGATCAAATCTCTCACTTCTCTCTCCCGCTAGCACTTGTATTACTTCTACCCGTTACACTACACTTCTAAAGAAACCTCTTTTACATGGAGGGGAATAGGTGAGAAGAGAATACAAAGAAATATGAGATAAGGCTGGACACGCAGGTCCAATTTAATAAATCAAATTTATTACAATTTCCAAATCGCCCAACCCGACTAATATCCATCCGATATACATTATTCAAACATCACAACCATGTGTTCATACAAGCATGTTATCAATCAATCAATCAAATTAATTAATCTTGAATATTAGTGATCATCCAATGTTCAAACAAAGATTTGATTTTTGTTCGAGTCAAACTCGTATTGCAAACACGTACTCAAAGTACAATTTCTACGAATTAAATTAAATTACATAATTAAATCCAATTTAATACGTATTTAATTCTAATTCATTATTTAATTCTAAATTAAATATTACACTTTTATTTACGAACCTTTACGACTTAAATTCCAAATTTAATCGCAACGGGTCTCAAAGCCCGACTAACATCTAATGTTTTATTTAATTAAAGTCCAATGGGCTTTTAATTAATTCTATAGGCGTGGACTTTTGGTCAACTCGGGTCAAACCGAACAACCAAAATCCAATCCGGGAGTTACCCCATAAGCCTTTAAATTAATTTTGGCCCATTAGGCCCAATTAAATAATTAAGGTCCATTAAGTCATAATTGGACCTTTTGGATTCGGTTTGGGCCTAATTGGATCCAACCAATTTTGCCTAAACCCAACTTTGTTACAACAAAGCCCAAAAGCCCAATTACAACCTAATAAGCCCAATTTCCAAACTAAGCCCAAATTAATTAACTTATAAAATTCCAAATTTCACAATTAATTAACCTAAGTGTAATACACAATCAATTACCCAATTAACATTTCTAAAATATCAATTAGCCTAATTAATCATGCACTTTAACAACCAAATAGTGTCCAACACAATTCAATCAAAATCAAACCCAATTAACATGCTATCAAGTCTCGGTAATTAGGGGTTTTTCAATTCGATTCGGTTTCAATCCAATTGAATCCACAATCATATTTACCAAATCAATTCAACTCATCCAATGAATCAAACAACAAAATCACAATGAATTTCATGTCTTT
Source organism: Zanthoxylum bungeanum (assembly GCA_019454045.1). Classification (NCBI taxonomy): domain Eukaryota; kingdom Viridiplantae; phylum Streptophyta; class Magnoliopsida; order Sapindales; family Rutaceae; genus Zanthoxylum; species Zanthoxylum bungeanum. Next base: position 33,372 of record SKCR01048227.1, read on the forward strand.
TAAAATCGGCCAAGCCACTTTAAAGGGAAAAATGTTCCAAATCAAAATTCAATCCAATTGAACTTCAAAACAACATTAACCAATTGTTTTAAGTCATCCAATGATCAAACAAAACAAAATTACCAAGACATTAGGGTTATTACATTTTCGGCCAAGCCTCCAATTTGGGGAAAAATGAATCCAATCCAATTTCATGAAATTGACCACACACAATCTCAATTAAACATGTTCTAAGCATACTTAAACATCCAATTCAATAAAAACATGCTTAAACACATTTTGCCCAATTTCAAGTTTCATATCCAACCTAAGAATTGGGGAAAATTGATCTAATCCAATTTTCTTGAAATTGATCATGCACAACTTCAATTCAACCTCATTCAAGCATAATGCATCAAACAATTCAACCAAATCATGCCTAAATCGAGTTTACCCAAATTAAAGTTTTGACAAAAATTTGCAAATTGGGGAAAATCAATCCAATGATTCTTTTGTCAAATTGATTACATATATCTCAAATTAGATCATATATAAGCATTCTTACACAATCAATTTGTCAGAATCAAGCCAAAATCAAAAAGCCCCAAATTACTCAAGAACCCTAATTTCGGTTTTCATGCATCAATGGCTCTGATACCAATGTTGGTGTTCAATCATGTCCCAAAGATCACAAAACATGCATAAAAACCACATATGAACACATCAAAGGAGGTGCGGAATATACTCACTTTGATTTTCGGTTTCGATGAAAGAAGAACAAAGGTGCGTTTTTGGTGCTCCATCATGCTCGGTTTTGTCTCCAAAAACTGCAGGGGTTGCTCGGTTTTGATCATCTTTGTGCGTCCAAGATTCGGCCATGCAAGATCCATTGAAGCTCAAAGCTTCAAGCTTCCATGCTCACAAACTCACTTCCCTATCACCTTTGTATCACTCCTAGAGTGTGCTAGCACTGAGTTTATGAAACAAAATCAAATCTTGCTTCTCCATTTTCGGAGGAGAAAACGCAACAACAAGAAGAAGAAGAAGAACGGTCCAAGACCGTGAAGAAGAGAGAAAAGTTTTGGCTCCATTTTGTCTAAAACGTGAAGACCAAAGAAGACTAAGTGGGTCACCAAATCTTGTCACAAAATAATACCAAAAACGTGAACAACCAAAGCAAAATAGAGTCACGTGATTGGCTATTAATTTTTGCCAAAACCGTGAACCACACAAAAACCAAGAGAGAGAAAATGATTTATATATACTTATATCTTTATTCCATTTACCAAGTAAATGAAAAAAAATATATATATACACAAGTCCCTAATTCACATCATGTCACTTTAATAAAGTGACAACATGTCATATCACATCACTCAAAGTGACAATTGATTTGACGATTGACGCGACTAACGATTTGACGCTTGATGTGACTTGCGTGCCGCGTTCGAATTCGAAATGCGAACGCGCTCGCAATCACTCTCGGGCTCGGGTTCGCTAATTCCAAATTAACGAATTTTCCGTCGCGTCGTAATTAAGTGATTACGCCTAGCGAATTCACTATTCACGTCGCTAACGAATTAATTCTAAATTAATTCGTTCGCCCGAATTAAAATCTAATTTTAATTCCGCGTCAAAATCCAATTCTCTAATAATATATCGAATATATTATTTTATCGATTAATTCCAAATTAATCGTTCTCTCTTCTTTAATAATATTATCCCAGATAAAATATCTCCGCAATTAATCCCAGATTAATTTTCTCTCTCATCGAATTAATCCCAGATTAATTCTATCTCTCTCTTCTAATTAATCCCAGATTAATCAAAGTGCGAGTAATACGTCATCGGTGAATCTTCGGGAAGGAACCGACCCATGAGATCTCCGGATATGTTGGCAGTAAATACGATCGTCGGACTGTCGAACACGTAAGTACCTCGTACTACGTTTATATCGATTTACAAGACAAGGTTGGCTTCTAGCAAAGCGCCATGCCTACCCAATTCTCCAGAAATATTCTTACAGGAATATATAGATCTGTATCAAGCGTAGTATACCGTAGTATTGTGTATATCGGCCCAGTATCGGATAATCACGTGCTAGGGCTGGGGCTGGATAAGTGTCTGCCCCGTCCGAAAACACATATCGGATGTCTGGTAACATAGTCTCTATAATCGGATATACATGACCTGGTCACAATATCCCGATTGGTTGCGCAACACTCAAGAGCACTAGTACCATATCCTGCGTGACATCTACTCCAATATGACTGAAGTGACACTTCCGTCTCGACATCACACCCAATACACTACGACTCCCTGATAAACCCAGAAGCGGTGTACCCAGAACCGTTTTTAAGCCCTGTACCACCAAGACCAGAGTTTACCGATTATCGCAAGTATTAGCGATGCAAGTCTCAGGTTAAGACTATACACACCTACCTCGATTCGGCCTCCCATAGACACATAGTCATAATACCAATGGGATTCCGAGGGGTCTATCCAGAGCGAAGCTGTTTCCGTACCATCGGTGAAACACGACCTCCTATCGCACTTGCATAAGTATCCAATACTTATATATATGAGAACTATGCCGTTGTGCCCTCACAACGCGCACAAGTGCAATACTAGCCTATTCCGCATTATCGATGTCCAGTCTCGATAATACTTCGGCTAGGGATATTTAATGATTAATCCTTCGGGGATTGATACTGTCTCATATCATCTCAATCCAGGAACTAATCATATGGACCTCTCTTCATTTATACATCTATGGTGATCTAATCACAAATGATGAGAGTGCAATTTCCTTGTCACATAGTTAATTTGTACAGCAACACCGTGATCTGTACAAATAGTGACGCTATGGGTCATATTATCCAACACCAAGGAGAGAAACAAATTTGCCCGAGAGAGAGAGGGGTAGCAATCGGCCATGTGCCTTTGGCCTATGTTTCCAAAACAGAGGCTAATTGACTCTTGGCCAAAAGCAAGAAAACAATGGCCTATTCGGCCAATATAAAAAATGAACCAGAGATCTGTTTTGCTCTCTCTGTTATTCGGCCATTATCATCAAGAGAGAGAGAGAGATAAAATTGCTTTATCGTTTGGGCATTTTATATAGAAGAAGGAGCAAAATTGACCTTTTTAAAACAGAGAAGCCAATTTCAATTTTTTAATTCAAAAGGCAATTGTTGGGTTTCTAAGGTCAAACCAAGATCGATTTAAGCATTTAAAGATGTGAATACAACAAAGAAGTATGGCAGAATCATACTTACATTGATCGGATTTTGATGCGATGGGAACACAAAAACTTTCCTTGCTCCATCCTTGAAGCTCACGGCTTTGGCCAAGTTTTGTGCTCCTTGTTGAATCTCCAAGCTCCAAGCTTTATGTGTGGATTCCATGCTCAAGGGTTTTTGTTCCCTATCACCTTTGTAAGACTCCAAATGTGTGCTAGCACTTGTGAAAATTGCAACAAATCTTCACATTTTTCTCCTTAGTGCACACGGCTTTGAAGGAAAAAAATGGGGAAGAAAAAATGGCCCTTGGCCGAAAATGAGAGAGAAATGAAGCAGTGAGTTGGTTTTTGTGTTTCTAAAAAAAAAATTACCAAAAATTGATTTCCAAAATTTTGTATATGCCTTTCAAAAAGTCAAAAAAAATTTTGGAGCCAAAATGGCAATTAATGCCTTCAACAACTCACATCACTCAAAAGTGACTAGACATCACATCGCTCAAAGTGGACAAGACATTCATCACTTGAATGACTAATGATGTGACGCTTGATGTGACTTGTGGGTCGCACTTGAATTCAGAATGCGAGTGGGCCCGTAAAACTCCCGGGCTCGGGTTCGTTAATTCCGAACTAACAAATTTTCCATTGCGACGTAATTAAATCAAATTTAATTAAATAATTATGCCTAGTAAAATTAATTCACGTCGCTAGCGAATTAATTCTAAATTAACTCGTTCGCCCGAATTAAAATCTAATTTTAATTCTGCGTCGAAATCTAGTTTCGTATAATATATCGAATATATTATTTTATCGATTAATTCCAAATTAATCGTTCTCTCTCTTTAAATAATATTTTATCCCAGATAAAATATCTCCGTAATTAATCCTAGATTAATTTTCTCTCTCTAATAATTAATCCCAGATTTATAATGTGCGAGTCATACGTCATCGGTGAATCTTCGGGAAGCTGTTAGACAGTAATGACCCATAACGTCACTATTTTGTAAATGATATTGTATTATTGTACAAAATTAACTATGTAGTAATGAAATTGCCTTTTACCGTTTTGTAATTTATTTACTTTGATATATAAATGGTAAAAGTCCCTATGATTAATTCCGGATTGAGATGATATGAGACAGTATCAATCCATAAAGGTTTAATCATTAAATATCCCTAGTCGTAGTATTATCGAGATTGGACATCGATAATGCGGAATAGACTAGTACTGCACTTGTGCGTGTTGTGAGGGCACAACAGCATAGTTCTCATATATTTGAGTATTGGATACTTATGCAAGTGCGGTAGGAGGTTGTGTTTTACCGATGGTACGGAAAACAGCTTCGCTCTGGATAGACCCCGCGGAGTCCCATTGGTAGTATGTCTGCGTGTCTATGGGAGTCCGCTTCAGGGTAGGTGCATATGATCTTAACCTGAGATTTGCATCGCTAGTACTTACGACAATCGGTAAAATTTAGGTTTGGTGGTCCAGGGCTTTAACGAGTTCTGTGTATACCTCTTCTGGGTTTATGGAGATGATGATCGCGAGGGATACAGAACGAGTACTATATAATGGTTGCAACCATCGGGATAATATGACTAGGTCAGGATTATCCGATTCAAAGAGACTGGTTGCTTGATGTCCGATATGTGTATCGTACGGGGCAGACACATATCCAGCCCCAGGCCTTACATGTGATCATCCGATACTGGTTCGATATACACTATACTACGGTATACTACGCCTGTTATAGATCTAATATTCCAGTAAGAATATTTCTAGAGAATTGGGTAGGCATGGCGTTTTGCTAGAAGCTAACCTTGTCTTGTAAATCGGTAAAAAACGTAGTACTTGGTACGTACGTGTTCGAATAGTTCGAAAACCGGATTTACTGCCAACATATCTAGAGGTCTCTTGGGTCGCTTCCCGAAGATTCACCAATGACGTATGATTCAAACTCGATTAATCTTGGATTAATTACGGAGAGACTTTATCTTGGATAAAATACTATATAAAGAGAGAGAACGATTAATTTAGAATTAATCGTAAAGTTATTATATTCGATATAATAATCGGAATTCGATTTCGACGCGAAATTGAAATTAGATTTTAATTCGGGCAAACGAGTTAATTTAGAATTAATTCGTTAGCGACGTAAATAATAATTTCGCTAGGCGCAATTATTTATTTAAATTCGATTTAATTAACGTCGCGACGTAAGCTCGGTATTTCGGAAATATCGAACCCGAACGCGTGAGTGCACGTGGGCCCACTTTCATTTGGAAACGTGTGGGGCCCACATGACACTTGTCATTATTTGCATTATTTAATCAAGATGTATTGCATGAAGATAGTGTACAAAGCACTCAAGGGTATTGCATGGAAATTGAGTGTTAGACACTCTAAGTCTTTGCATGGTTTGTGTCATAAGTATATTATTATTTAATATAATTATGACATAAATATAAATTGATTTTTGAGACAAAAATCAAATCCTCCTCTTCCTCTCTAATTACCGAAACAGTGAGCTCTAAAAGCTCTCTCCAATTCTTCATTTGTTTTGTGGCAAGACAAGAAGAAAGTGTGCTTGTTTGGAACTCTAACACACAACTTTGGCTAGCACATCAAGGGATCATACAAGGTGTTATGGGAAACTCATCTTAGAGCTTGGAAGGATCAAACTTTGCTTGGAGCATTTCTTTTCATCTTGGCCGAATCCTCCACTGCACAAAGGAGCAACATTTGTTTCATCCATTGCATCCACATTCCGTTTTTGTGAGTATTGTTTCCGCCATTACTTCAATGTAGTTCATTCTTATATATATTTGCTTGTTTTTGATCTTGGGACATGGTTATTAGATTTCCAACAATGATATCATTGAGCCTAAAAATGCATGCAAATATATTAGGATGTTATTTGGGGAAAATTGTTTGAAGCATGATTTGATGAGTTTGCTTGATTAAATATGCTTAGATGTATGTTAAATGGATTATACATCATCAATTTCATGGAAAATAAATTGGATTAATTTTTCCAACCCCAATGAGGCTTGGCCGAATACATGCAAGCATGTGGACTAGATGATTTTTTAATTTTAAGACATTGGATGACTTGAAATAATATGGAGATGATCATTTGTAACTTGATTGGATTGAAAACGAAATCGGAACCATATTAATCACCTTGGCCGAATGCTTGATGAAGATTAGGGACTTGATTTTTTGATTAAATAATGTTGGACATGTATTTAAGATAAAAATATGATTAATAGATTAATTTGATATTTTGGGAATATTGATAAAGGATTAATCATGAAAATACACTTTAATTAATTAAGTTATAAAATTTGGAATTTTAAAATTTAGTTAATTAGGCTTAAATTGGAATTGGGCCTAAAACTATTATATTTGGTCATAAATGGGCTTGGTTGGGCCAAGTAGATTTGGACCATTTGGATTGGATCCAAAATGGGCCTAAATCACACCATTTATGTCCAAATGTAATAAATGGGCTTTTATGTTTAATTGGGCCTTATGGGCTTGATATTGATTTTATGGCAAATGAGGGTGATTCCTTATTGAGCTTGGAAATTGGGTTTGACCCACATTGACCAAGGCCCAAGCCTAATGAAATCATAGAAAGCCCATCGGACTTTAATTAAACGGACATTAGATGTTAGTTGGGCTTTGAGACCCAATAGAACTAGATTTGGAATCTAAGTTATAAAAGCACAATAAAAGTGTAAATATTTAATTTAGAATTAAATAATAGGATTAGTATTGAATACGACTTAAATTGGATTTAACGAGTA
>SKCR01048228.1:0-40154 GCA_019454045.1 Zanthoxylum bungeanum
CTTAGTTCTGACGAAGAAATTAAGGAGTCATTGCAACAAGCATAATGGATTGAGCACTAAAGTTATCATCACAATGAGTCTTCCAAAGCTCATGCTCTACTATTTGCTCAACTTCGGGCTTAGGCCCGAGAGGTCGCTCTATCAAATAGAGTAACTTCTCAACTCCCAGAACTATCCTGAGATTCATTCCCAATATTGAAAATTAAAAGTCCCTTAAAGACATTTTCACCTAGGATTATGTTCTTTAACGCTAATCTTTCAGGTTATAATGATTGCTATAGTCCAACTATCCAATCAACAATTTCAGGTACTAGCTAATGTAATGTTTACTATAGTCTAACTATATAATTAATTACAATTTTGATTAGTTAAATTCAAATATATTGATTACTATAATCCAAATATATAATCAACTATAAATGAAATAGTTTGAATACAGTCCAACTGTTCAATAACAATTGAATATTAGTCCAACTAATATATATTTATTATTAATGATGAAAAATGAAATGAGCGCGTGTTAGCAAGTATCTAAACGAATTTACAATTTGATACTTGCCTCCCACTATTTTTCGGTGAGCCTCTAACCCTCTATAGAGTACTCGGGAAACCTAGTTTCCTAGTGGGCTAGAATCCCGTTAAATAACACACAATCTTGACTTTGGCCAACAAGTTGTATGAAACTTAACTAGGTAGATCTCTAAGATCAATTGGATCACATCCAATTCCTAGATCCAGCAGGTGGACCTCCAAGTCCAAAACATATATCCAATATATGCCAATATATCTGATATATTGCCTAACATTTTTTCCTCTGAATCAACTAAGCATTGGCTTTGGCTCAACAAGCTTAATGAAACAAGTTAAGCGTGACCCATTGACAGTGGGAAAACTTCCTAATCGAGGCTGATGAACAAGAAGTGACCTTGATGTAGGCACTGCATTTTTGCATATAAGTCCCGATGATGAGCCTCGTACGGAGGCACTACATTTTATGTCGCAGAAGTCGCGGGAAACAGATGTCGGAAGGGAAGAGTCAAGAATTGACGTCTTGTTGGATTTAATTCGCTTGTTTAGCTTCGGGTTTGCTCGTTGAACCTCCATTTCAAAATTATCCTCCGCCTAAAACCCCACAACTCTTAACACAACAAACCAAAACACTCTCTTCTCTCTTCCTTGCTCACTCTCGGCCAACACATAAATTAAACACTCCTCACAAATTAACCCCTCTCTTCATGTCACCCACGTGAACCACACTCAAAGCCACCGAGCAACCTAAGACCCCACGTCCATGCAGTCCATGCACACTCCCCAAAAGCCACGTGAACCTCCTCACACCAAGACACCAACAGACACAATCAGCCCTCCATTCGAGCCTCAAAATCTGCCCTTCATCACGCCCATTCAGCCCTCAAAATCTACCCTTCATCACGCCCATTCAGCCCTCAAAATCTGCCCTAAATCACGCCCATTTAGCCCCTCTTGCACGCCCATAACAACCTCACAAACTCCCCAATATAAAAACAACACAAGCCTTCCATCCACGAAAAAAAATGACACCTTCAAGCACTCCACGCCCAGCCCCTGATTCAATGCATCAAAGTCCCCTGACCAACCCTTCATTCGGCATCAACACACTCACGCATAACCCTCAATCTTCACGTAAATAACCCCTTCACAGCCCACACTCATACCATCTTTTGACGCAACAGACCAGCCCTTATCCACGCACCCTATTCCCTCTTTCACCTCTCCCACATCGCCCAAGAAACCCCTCAACGCAAGCACTCACAAACCTCACGCAGCTCACGCACAAACCAACCAGAAATCAGCCCCTGAACATGCACCAAACAACCAGTGAATCAGTCCTCTATTCACACGTATAAACCCCTGAAGACAGCCCTTTGTCACGCCGCAAATTGCCACTGAAACCAGCCCACTTCACGCCTAAAACACCCCCCTGAAGATAGCCTAACCTCACGCACCATACAGACACTGGAACCAGCCTCCTTCACGCACACAATCAACCCCAATCTCACGGACAAAAAGACCCATCAATCAGCCCCTTGCCAGCCCTTCATCACGCGTCAAAGCCTCTCACAAATAGCCCCTCTATCCACGCCAAAACTGCAACTCCTTCACGCCCAAAGTCCCACATCGCCCAGGAAACCCCTTCAACCCTTATTCACGCGCAAAGCACTCACAGTCAGCCCTCACTCACACACCACATTCAGCTTACCTCACGCCTAACATAGCCCCTTTCCCTTAGTCCCACATCGATCAGCTCTCAACTTCATCTCATACCAGCCATCACCTACTCCATGCCATCACCCACTCCACGCCAAAACCCTTCACACATAATACCCTTACTGCCTCCACCAAACTTCACGCATAAGACCCTTAAAACAGTCCAAAAACAGCAGCCCAATACCCCTCAAAAAAACCGCCAAAACAGTCCCCTAATTGCCAAAAAACAGTGACCATAAAATAAAACACAAACAGCAACGAAACGGAGTGAAAACAGCAGCCCAAACAGCGAAACAGCGAAGGAAAATGTCAAACCAGTAAACTGGAGGAGTTGCGGAGCACCAACCCTTCCGACAACCGTATACCGCACTTTCAAAAGACGACACAAAAGGTTAGACCTGAGGGCAAATGTTATTTATTCTATCTCGCATGAATTAATTCTTTAGAAAGCATGTAATTTATTTTACCTTGTATGAATTAATAGTTTAGTTTAGAAAATTATGCATCTTTGAAATATGATTTGGCCTAGTATGTTTCTCCTTTAAGCAAGACTTAGTTATTTACCTTTCGCAATAGGAACTTAAGTTATGTTATGTTTAGATCGTTACTTATTTAACATGATTAATGTGTAATATCGCATGTTTGCCGTTATGAAAATTTACTTTTGAAGCATGCAAACATAGATTTAGGCCTTATAGGAATTTAGATTACTTTCGCCAATATATGTTGAGTAGACTTGGTTAAAATTGCACAAATCCATTCATTACAAATGACATAAGTAAGGGACCATTCCGAACCCAACAGTTTGAGGTCTTCCCTTGCGAGGGGTTAGTTCGGCCTTAAATCATTTTCTCGGTTCAAACCAGGTTGCGACTCCTTTATTCTCCGGTTTAGTCCCCCGCGGGCTACTCCGTACTCCCAACTGGGCCGCAAGCCTAGAACGGCATGCGTCGCCGGTTTCTGTGTCCTACAGTCTGGCGACTCCACTGGGGATAGAGAATCGGCCCCGAAATAATGTCTTGTAATGTTCGTGATTTGTGCTTTAATTAATCATGTCTACAGTAGGTTGAAGGGGTTTAATCAAAGGTATTGTTAAGGCTAGGTGATGGTTTGGTGTCTTCCTTCACTCACTACCTTTCTATAAGGAAAAGCTGTGAAGGCACCTAGATAATCATTATCCGTAGCTCACTGTGACAGACTAGTTTGGAGGACTTGTTGTTTATTCCTGTCACCAAGGCGATAAGAGCCTAAGAGGCTTGGGTATTTAAGAGAGTTCACTCCACCCTCCCTCTAGGGAATCTACAATAAGAAATCCATTTGACAGTTAGTCACATACCATAACTTGTTGGCACGTACCGTAAGGTATAAAAAAGGTGCGCTCACTTGGTCGTTTGAACCCTTGAGTGAGGAGTCCTAGTTGTGGGCAATCCTTCGTCAGCGAGAGCTTTTGTTTACACTCTCGAAACCCACATGTGAACCTTATTTGTATGACTCTTAGAAATTATTTATGCTTGTGTTTAGGACCATCGTCATTTGGATTCAGTTGGGCTTTTTGTCAAAAGATGTGAACTTGTTGGGCAATTTAAACTGGGATAAGTTCATGTCCTTTGACAATTGGGCCAAAAGCTTCTAAAATGCAGATGGGCCATTTTGTGTTTAAGCCTCTTATTATTTGAAGTTGTTTAGCCATGTTATCGCAAAGATATAAACTTGTTGGGCCTTTTCAACTGGGACAAGTTTGCACCGCGCAATAGTATGACTAAATGCTCAAAAATAATAATGGGCCAACTTGTATATAAATCTTGATGGAATTGTATATTTCATGCATTACATGCATACATACTAACATGCAGTTTGAAAAGACACCATAGATTCCCGTTGGGTTAGGGAAGAAGGAAGACTAACCAAAACCCAGTAGCAAATATGAGTGAATCCGTCAATGAGAGGTCTCGAATGGACCAGATTGAAGCTAATCTCGCCAAAATGACTGAACAACTGCAAGCTCTGACTGCTGCCATGTCTAATATAGTTGTGCCCCGTGCTGGGGGAAGTTCTGAGAATGAGAGGCGTGAGGAGCCACCAAATAGGGTGAATGAGGATATCCATATCTTTGATGATGATATGGCTGAATATGCCGTAGGAAGAATAGCCGGGTCTCAAGCCGAGATACAGAAGCTCTGTGATCAAATGGAGTCGGTTACCCGAAAACTGAAGGGGAAACATGAGGACTTATTGGATTATGAGTCGATGACCTTTGAAGAACAGTTGCCTGCTCAGTTCAAGATGCCAGATATGGCGAAGTTCAATGGGAATGGGGATCCGAGGGTCCATCTCCGCCAGTACATTTCAGTTATGAGTTCAGTGGGTTTATCGAAGTGGCAGGTGCAGAAAATGTTCGGAATGTCACTCGATGGGGCACATGTAGTGTGGTATCACAGCCTGGAGAAAAAAGTTAAGGAAGATTGGAGGGAACTGGCTGATGCCTTCTTAAAACAGTAAGTTACAGACCTAGAATTGATTTGTCACTCCGTGACATAGAAAACATCAAGCAGAAGCCGGAGGAAAACTTCAAAGACTATGTGGATCGCTGGAGTTGCCAGCTTATGAAAATGCAGACTCGGCCCTCAGAGAAGGACCATATAAAGATAATTGTCAATGGCACCAAGCCCTCAATTTATGGCAAGTTAAGGAGGATGACCTCCATGATCACTGATTTTCGACAGTTGATGGAGACTGTCATAGATATTGAAGAAGAAGAAGCTGAGAACAGAAAGTTCTATAGCCAGAATATGAGGACTTTTTGGGGGCATTCTGAGACCAAGCCCACTGCTGCCGAGGTTGCTACCATCAAGAACCGGCATTTCTCCAACTTGGGAAGACCCTTGTCCAGAGTGCTTGAGAGGTTGACAAGGCAATGACTCTTAAAACCCTTGGAGCCTAGACCACTCCCAAGTCCTCCCCCACCAAGCCTTAATATGAACCACTACTACCACTTCCACCAACAACGTGGCCATGACACCAATAACTGTACCCGTCTCCGCCATGAGATCCAAGATTTGATTGACTCCTATAAGATCCCTGACCCTGAAAAAGAACAGCCAAACACACACCGCAACCCCTTGCCCAATTATCACTCTGTTCCCCCACCTACTTATATGATCAACTCCGGCCTGCCCGAAAGCTTTGTCCTCCAAACCCTCAACCACTCAGTTTCTTTCATAGGAGATGACAACAGTGAAGAACCATAGACCGAGGAAGAAGGCAATACTACGAAGGATGAAGCTGTTCCTCATAGCTTATTTGCTCCTGCATTTTTAATAAAGACATTGATTTTGTTTACATGTTTGAACCTTTTTCTCAATCATAATAAAGAACTTCATTTCGTTTACTTGCCTGAGTCTCCTTCGTTCAACCTGCACAATATGAGTATATTTGACAATAGCATTCAACCCTGGTACTATGATACTCGACGATGTTTAGAACACGGGGAATCCTATGAAGAAGTAAGCAGAAAAGATAGGGTAGCCATTCAGAAATTGGAAAACGGGGTAGTGAGACTGCCAGATTTAGAAGAGAATGAGTTCACCGAGTCGATCGACGTAAGCAGATTGAAGTTGTACTTTACCTGAAGGAAAGAAGACTAAGCAGTCACCAAGAGAATTAGCAGAAGACCTAACCCAACGGGATAGGAAACACATGCATGCATATACATCACATATTTTGCATTCCTTTCGTGTTTTTTTTTGTTTTATATTCACAGGACTTGAAGAAGAAAAAAGGGAAAGCGGCAAAGATAAAAAAGGTGGCACAAGCACTGAATGCGACAAAATTCTTTTTATCACCTTACCGTTGGAAGAGACCCTTCAAAAGCAATGCTCACAGGATTGTCTTTAATCGGACATCCAAGACGACATTGAAACCACCTTGACAGATGGATTTCAGTCACGTCTGGCTGAAGACGATAAATTTAGCGCTAGCAGGGAGGCAACCCATGCACTTTGTTGTAATTTCTGTTTTCATATTTTGTGTATACATGTTGTAGAGTTTTTAATTTTGTGTGTTATTTTTGTAGGTAAAAGCACAAACGGAGCATTTTAAGACAGAAGGAATGGTGTTTGGCAATCACAAAAATGAGAGTTAATTCATTAGTAATGGCTGAGTAAGGGATGAATTCTTGAGACGCATCCAGATGAATTTATACTAAGCGAGTGGCGTATTGCGTACACAATTCTGTTGCCTTAATAATTGCTTTGATTTGCTTTTCTTTTGTTATTTTCTTTTATTTTCGCCGACCAGATCTAAACTTTTTGACTTTTCATGATTTATTTTAACGTTCATCTAATAATTGTCATTTGGCAAGTACTAGTGCAATTATTACTCACCCATTTTCAGGTTCTATAAATTCAGCTCTACATTTCTCTCTTCGACATATCCAGATATACATCCAAATAAGAGAAAGAAAATGGAAGCAACTTCACAGCAGCGAGTTAAGTGAATTTGTGTTTTCTGTGGATCCAACACTGGTAATAAACCAGAATTCATTGAGGCTGCAAAAGAATTGGGGCGAGTCATAGCGAAAAGAAATATGCACCTAGTATATGGCGGTGGAAATCTTCGGATAATGGGAAGCATTTCAAAAGCCATTCAGGAAGGTGGCGGTAATGTTTTGTGAATTATTCCAAAACCTTTGGCGGACGAACATTTAATTGGACCAACAAATGGAGATGAACACACCGTATCAGGTATGTCTGAACGACTCCATGAAATGATCAATACTGCGTACTTTCTGTTTGAAGAAATATTCACGGTAGCATCATGGGCGCATTTAAACATTCATCGGAAGCCCATTGGGATACTTAACATTGAGCATTTCTTCGATTTTCTGTTTGTATTTCTCACGGAAGCCAAAAGACATGAGTTCGTCACCAAATATATTCAAGATATTTTCCTGACTGCGACAAAGGTCGAAGAATTAATTGACCAAATCCTAGCCTTTGAACCAAAACTTGACAACATTCTCTAAAAATTGAACTGGACAGATAGCGATCGGGGTAAGAAGCGTAGATTGGACATAGATCTTAATCGGTAATTTTTCTGCTAACCAAGTATTATCAACATACATGGTAACATACAGACATGAGACATATTTGAAAAGTTTGTAATATTCAGTGCTCTAGTTTAATTGGAGGAAGCATCCCAAAAAGCGATGAAAAAAAAAAGAAGTATTTGATAGTTAGACATACGTCCGGTGATGACATTGTTTGCTGTATGGAGCAACCTTAGAAACGATAAATGCGAGACGTGCTCTCGTATGGTATTATGAATGGATTAATCTCAGCTAGACCCGTGAGCACTTGATTACGGGATCTCAGCAGTAGAAACCTGAGTGGTTAACGAGGTGACTAGTTGAAGAGATGGTGGATCAGTGAATGACCGTTTACTTGGAAGTCCACCATGGTTTACTGATGCTATGATATATGATATGGTTGGAAACAAAGAAAAAGTCTCTGAAATAAAAAGAAAAGAAAAGGAAAAAATAGACCGCCTATAACCGATAAGCGTGAAACTACCCATGGGCGAGTATTAGGACCACCATGAGGAGAAATGCTACCTTAAAGGGTAGGTGTGTCAAAAAATAAATCATATCATGTTGAGTATGCCGAAGTAATCACAGAAAGTGATTAAGACATCCAGGTTGGTTTGACCCATTGGTCCGATTCTCCGAAGCGAAATCATCAAGTTGACCTACTTAGGAAGAAAACTGAGAAAGAGCCTTAGCACACACACACTGTGAGTCTAGTTCAGATCACCTATTCAGACGATCGGAGTTGAGTGTATCAAGTACTTTGAAGGTTCTCTGGTTTTGACACGAAGCATTCGTTGATGACAAAAATATGTTTAGCTATTAGGATTATCTAATGGAGAGCAATATAGTATGTTGAAATGAATCATTAGCATCTGTAGCAGCCTTGCCGGGTATGGCAATCTGGGGGCGAGGCCCACATCATTATCAGTCTTTGCCGGGTATGGCAATCTGGGGGCGAGGCCCACATCATTATCAGTCTTTGCCAGGTATGGCACTCTGGGGGTGAGGCCCACATCATTATCAGTCTTTTCTGGGTATGGCACTTTGGGGGCGAGGCCCACATCATTATCAGTATCAGTCTTGCCGGGTATGGCATTCTGGGGGAAAGGACCATATCAACATCAGTATTAGTCTTGCCGGGTATGGCATTCTAGGGGCGAGGCTCACATCAGATCAGTTTTTGCCAGGTACGGCAGTCCGGGTACGGAGACATTAGAAAAGTGTTGCCAGGTACGGCATGTGGACTATGTGGATTTTTGTGACTATCGTGAAGTGTTTTGGACTACCGTGGACTACTGTAGACTATCGTGAAGTATTGTGGACTATCATGGACTATCATGAAATGTTGTGGACTACCGTGGACTACCGTGCACTATTGTGAAGTATCGTGGACTATCGTGGAGTATTGTGGACTACAGTGGACTACCGTGGACTATCGTTATGTATTGTGGACTACCGTAAACTATCGTGGACTACCGCGACACCCTAGGTACGAGGTTTAGCATGCCAGGAATGGCACATCAACTAAATTCGACACAACAGGCAAGTCAGGTGACAACTGGCATGCCAGGTAAGTAAAAATGCATTGCACTAACTTTGATAGGACTATCATTGTCACACTGCACAGATCCCATCAAAGTGGGGGCGACTGTAGGCACTACATTTTTGTATATAAGTCCTGATGATGAGCCTCGTACGGAGGCATTACATTTTATGTCGCGGAAGTCGCGGGAAACGGACGTCGGAAGGGAAGAGTCAAGAATTGACGTCTTGTTGGATTTAATTCGCTTGTTTAGCTTCAGGTTTGCTCGTTGAACCTCTATTAAAAAATTATCCTCCGCCTAAATCACCACAACTCATAACACAACAAACCAAAACACTCTCTTCTCTCTTCCTTGCTCACTCTCGGCCAACACATAAATTAAACACTCCTCACAAATTAACCCATCTCTTCATGTCACCCACGATGAACCACACTCAAAGCCACCGAGCAACCTAAGACCCCACGTCCATGCAATCCATGCACACTCCCCAAAAGCCACGTGAACCTCCTCACACCAAGACATAAACAGACACAATCAGCCCTCCATCCTAGCACCATTCAAGCCTCAAAATCTGCACTTCATCACGCCCATTCAGCCCTCAAAATCTGCCCTTCATCACGCCCATTCAGCCCTCAAAATCTGCCCTAAATCACGCCCATTTAGCCCCACCTTCACGCCCATAACAACCTCACAAACTCCCCAATATAAAAACAACACAAGCCTTCCATCCACGAAAAAAAGGACACCTTCAAACACTCACGCCCAGCCCCTGATTCAACGCATCAAAATCCGCTGACCAACCCTTCATTCGGCATTAACACACTCATGCATAACCCTCAATCTTCACGTAAATAACCCCTTCACAGCCCACACTCATACCATCTTTTGACGCAACAGACTAGCCCTTATCCACGCACCCTATTCCCTCTTTCACCTCTCCCACATCGCCCAAGAAACCCCTCAACGTAAGCACTCACAAACATCACGCAGCTCACGCACAAACCAACCACAAATCAGCCCCTGAACATACAGCAAACAACCAGTGAATCAGTCCCCTATTCACAAGTATAAACCCCTGAAGACAGCCCTTTGTCACGCCCTAAATTGCCACTGAAACCAGCCCACTTCACGCCTAAAACACCCCCCTGAAGATAGCCTAACCTCACGCACCATACAGACACTGGAACCAGCCTCCTTCACGCACACAATCAACCCCAATCTCACGGACAAAAAGACCCATCAATCAGCCCCTTGCCAGCCCTTCATCACGCGTCAAAGCCTCTCACAAATAGCCCCTCTATCCACACAAAAACTGCAACTCCTCCACGTCCAAAGTCCCACATCGCCCAGGAAACCCCTTCAACCCTTATTCACGCGCAAAGCACTCACACTCAGCCCTCACTCACACACCACATTCTGCTCACCTCACGCCTAACATAGCCCATTTCCCTTAGTCCCACATCAATCAGCTCTCAACTTCATCTCATACCAGCCATCACCCACTCCACGCCAAAACCCTTCAAGCATAATACCCTTACTGCCTCCACCAAACTTCACACATAATACCCTTACTGCCTCCACCAAACTTCACGCATAAGACCCTTAAAATAGTCCAAAAAACAGCAGCCCAATACCCCTCAAAAAAACCGCCAAAACAGTCCCATAATTACCAAAAAACAGTGACCAGAAAATACAACACAAACAGCAACGAAACGGAGTGAAAACAGCAGCCCAAACAGCGAAATAACGAAGGAAAACGTCGAACCAGTAAATCGAAGATGTTGCGGAGCACCAACCCTCCTGACAACCGTATACCGCACTTTCAAAAGACGACACAAAAGGTTAGACCTGATGGCACATGTTATTTATTCTATCTTGCATGAATTAATTCTTTAGAAAGCATGTAATTTATTTTACATTGTATGAATTAATAGTTTAGTTAAGAAAATTATGCATCTTTGAAATATGATTTGGCCTAGTACGTTACTCCTATAATCATGACTTAGTTATTTACCTTTCGCAATAGGAACTTAAGTTATGTTATGTTTAGATCGTTACTTATTTAACATGATTGAGGTGTAATATCGCATGTTTGCCGTTATGAAAATTTACTTTTGAAGCATGCAAATATAGATTTAGCCTTATAGGAATTTAGATCACTTTCGCCAATATATGTTGAGTAGACTTGGTTAAAATTGCACAAATCCATTCATTACAAATGACATAAGTAAGGGACCATTCCGAACCCAACGGTTTGTGGTCTTCCCTTGCGAGGGGTGAGTGCGGCCTTAAATCATTTTCCCGGTTCACACCGGATGGCGACTCTTTTATTCTCCGGTTTAGTCCCCCGCGGGCTACTCCGTACTCCCCACTGGGCCGCGAGCCCGGAACAGCATGCGTCGCCGGTTTCTGTGTCCTACACTTGACTTTGGGCAACAAATCAAAACTTGCCCAAGGCGTACGATATGGAATAAAGCTTTCATGATTCAAACATATCCGCGATGGACAAAGGTCTTGACTTTGGCCAACAAACCAATGCCAATCTTGGATCTTGAGAGAGAATCACTCAATGGAAGGAAAAACGCTTAATATAAAATGAGGGATTTTGTCGCGATTTGACAACCAATTTATTATTTTAATTAGGTCTCATCATACACCCTTAAATATGTATTCTAAAAGCATAATAAGGCGTGAATAAAATAATAATGATATGCAGATGAATATTTAACAAATTGTTCCTAGAACAAAACTCTAATTTTCCTCTCCTCGGCTAGCACTATTCTAACTTCTACCCAATTACATAATACATTAAAGAAACCTCATTAACATTGAGGGGAATTGGTGAGAAGAGAATTACAAAGAGTCAAGAGATAAGGTTGGACACTCAGGTCCAATTTAATAAATTCTAAATTTATTACAACAATTTCCAAAATTGCCCTCACCCTTCTAATATCCTTATGATATACATTATTCATACAATACATCAATGTATTCACAAAAAGCATGTTATTCAATCAATCTAATCCAATTAATTAATCTTTGAATTAAGTGATCATCCAATGTTCAAACAACGATTTGATTTACGCGAGTCTAACTCGTTTAAGAATAAGTACTCAAAGTGCGAATTCTTGAATTATATCAAACCACAATTTTAAATCTGATTTAATTTGTATTCAATACTAATTCATATTTAATTCTAAATTAAATAATTACACTTTATTAATGTGCCTTTACGACTTAGATTCTAAATATAATCTTAATGGGTCTCAAAGGCCCAATTAACATCCAATGTTAATTTAATTAAAGTCCAATGGGCTTTCAATTAATTTCTTAAGGCATGGGCTTTGGCCAATATGGGTCAAACCCAAATGCCAAGGCCCAATAAAGGAATAACAATATTTGCCATAAAATTAATTTTAGCCCATTAGGCCCAATTAAATTTAAAAGGCCCATTTATTATATTTGGACTTTATGGAATGGTTTTAGGCCCAATTTGGATCCAATCCATTTGTCCTAAACCAACTTGGCCCAACCAAGTCCATAAGGCCCAAATATAACATTTTAGCCAAATTCCAAATTTAAGCCTAATTAATTAAATTCCAATATTCCAAATATCATAATTTATTTAATTAAAGTGTATAGCCATAATTAATTAGTTAAATTAACATTTCCAAAACACCAATTTAATTAATTAATCATGCTTTATTATTTTCAATACATGTCCAACATTATTGAAGAAAAATCAAACTCCAACATGCTTTCAAGGCTCAAGGCAATATGGCATTTTGTTTTCATCAATTTTGATTTCAATCCAATTAAATCACAAATCAATATATCTATGCATTTTAAAAACATCCAAGGGCCTAAAATCAAAATCACCATGAGCTACAAATAGTCCTCATATTCGGCCAAGCATATGGAATTAACTGAAAATTTATCCAATTCATTTTCTCAATTCCTATGATGCACAAATCTAATTTAACATCATCCAATCTCAACCAAATCATCAATTTAAAGATATCATGCTCAAATCACAAAATCCCAAATTAAAGTATATAAACCTTAAGTTCATTTTATGCTTAATTTTGGCTCTGATACCATTGTTGGGTTCTCCTAGAACATGCCAAGGCTCTATTAAACATAAAATTATGTGAATAAATTATGTAAGATTGCGGAAAAAATACTTACATAGATCGGCAATGAGGATGTAGGATAACAAAAATTTTACAACCTTTGTGTAGTGCTCCAAGCCCTCATTTTATTGTATGTTGAGCTCCAAGCTTTGATTCCTGAATTCCAAACTCAAGGGAATGGTTTCCCTAACACCTTTGTTTGACTCCTTAGATGTGCTAGAATGCAAGATTTTGAAACAAAATCATCACACATGAACCCTAGGTCCACGCCAAAAATAGAGAGAATAAAGGGAAGTAGATTCGGAAATTACAAGATGAAAGGGAAGTGTTTCACGCCCAAATTGCCAAGTTGGAGAGAAAAATTAGTAAGTAATGTGTTTTTGATTTTCCAAAAATCAATATTACCAAAAATCCAAAGTTGGTAAATGTCATACCAAATTAAATAAAGTAAAGCTTTTGTAAGAAATAAGCTTCCACCAACCACCAACCACCAATTTCCATCAACCAAAAGGTAAACAAAGTTGACTAGTGATGTGTGACATGTGGGCCCCACTTTAAATTCAAAATCCGAGTGAGCCCGCTAAACACATTTCGGGCTCGGTTCGTTAATTTTGAATTAATGAATTTTCCGTTGTGACTTAATTAAATCAAATTAATTAAATAATAATGCCTTGCAAAATTATTACGAAAGTCGCTTACGAATTAATTCTAAATTAATTCATTCGCTCGAATTAAAATCCAATTTTAATTCCGTGGTTGAAATCTAATTTCATTTAATATATCGAATATATTATTTAATCGATTAATTCCAAATTAATCGTTCTCTCTTCTATTCGAATTTTATCCCAGATAAATTCTCGCCGTAATTAATCCTGGATTAATTTTCTCTCTCTCATAATTAATACAGATTAATTATGTTGGAGTCATACGTCATCGGTGAATCTCCGGGAAGTGACCAATGAGATCCCTGGATATGTTGGCAGTAATTACGATCGTCGGACTATCCGAACATGTGCGTACCTCGTACCACGTTCTTACCAATTTATAAGAGATGGTTGGCTTCTAGCAAAGCACCGTGCCAACCCAATTCTCCAGAAATATTCTTTAAGGAATATGTAATCTTTGTCAGGCGTAGTATACGTAGTATTGCGTATTATGATCTAGTATCGATATCACATGTTAGCCCCAGGGCTGGAATTGTGTCTGCCCTATACGAAACATATATCGGATCTATGGTAACTAGTCTCTATAATCGGATAATCATGACCTAGTCATATTATCCCGTTGACTGCATTACATAAGAGTTCTAGTTCCGTATCCTACGTGATCATCATCTCCATATGACTGAAGTGATACTTCCATCTTGACATCACAACCAATACACTACGATTCTCAGTATACCCAGAAGAGGCATACCAAGAACCTGTTAAAGCCCCGGACAACCAAAACTAAAGTATATTGATTGTCGCAAGTATTAGCGATGCAAGTCTCAGGTTAAAACCAAAAACACCTGCCCTGATTCGGATTCCCATAGACACATAGACATACTACGAATGAGATTCTGAGGGGTCTATCCAGAGCGAAGTTGTTTTCGTACCATCGGTAAACAGAACCTTTTATTACACTTGTATGAGTATCCAATACCCAAATTTATGAGAACTATGTCGTTACGCTTCCATACATGCACAAGTGTAATACTAGTCTATTCTGCATTATGATGTCCAGTCTCGATAATACTACGACTAGGGATATTTAATGATTAAACCTTAGGGGATTAATATTGTCTCATATCTTATTAATCTGGTACTAATCATATGGACTTTTATCATTTATGTATCTTGTAATCTAATTACGAATGATAAAAGAGCAATTTCCTTTGTCAAATAGTTAATTTGTACAACAACATCATGTTATGTACAAATAGTGATGATATGGGTCATAATTGTCCAACAAGATGCATGTGTCTTTTATTTATTTTCCTTAGTATTTTCTTTTGTGTTTTTATTTATTTATTTAGCACATCCACATTCAACCAACCAATCAAGCAATAATTCTCTTCTCCCTCTAATTAGATACATGTAAGTAAATAGAATCCATAATTAATAATAACATTAGAAATTAAGTCCTCGTGGAATCGATATTTTTATACTACTTGAGTGATACGTACACTTGCGTTACGTGTTTGATTTCACCGATCAAGTTTTTTTTTTGCGCCGTTGGGGGGTATTATTTTTCTTATTGCGTTTTTAATTTTGAAGCTTCTATTTTTACTTGTATTTAATTTTCTTTATTTTTATCTGTAATTTTTATTTCCTTCTTTTATTTTTCAGGTGGTTGAAAATGGATTTTAATTTGGTGATAAAAGAATTAAGAAGTTATACGTGGTGAAGATACATCCTAAATCAGGGAGGAATAGTCCGGTTTTCTGAGGCCTGTTGTCCAATCCAATAACTACCATTGGATGTCAGAGCCATTCAACACAACATTTGCTCAATATAACGCAATTAGGAGATGTGAAATATGCTATGGTAACCACCCGAGAGATCAATGCATATACTTTTCAGGGTGGCAGAATTATAAGAATCATTTATGGTTTGAAAAACCATCATATTTCACTGAACCACATTTTCCATCTTATCCACCACCCACCTACGATCTTCATCAAGAACCAGAACCATCAGAGGAAGATCGGGTGATTAACATGCTCAAAGATTGGATCAAGAAACTAGACGAAAAGTTGGATGCAATGGCTGAAATATTTCAGAGTCAAATAGAAGACCAAGGAGCAACCTTACAAATAATAACAGATCAAGCGAGACAATTAACAGAAAACCAGAGCTACATACCTCAAGGAGCATTTTCAAAAGAAACTGATGAAGCCTTCGACTACCCAGCATTTCATGATGACACCTTAACAGAGGAAGAGGCTGAGCAGTATCAAGAATCTGAGGTATCACTTCAGGAGCCCAAACCAGGAAAATCTTGATTTATTATTCATCAGAATCTGATGAGGAACAAGAACCATAACTGTTTGTACCAACTATAAGCGAGGATGAAACTCTTTATCCTCAAAATGAAGATCTTGGAGCATGCATTGCACTGATATTTGAAGAAGAGCTACCCGAACCAGTCATACCAATTACAGAGGATATAGGCCTACAATTAGACATATCCTTACATCCTCAGGTTGACGAATATGGAGTATATATTTCACAGTTGACAGATGAAGAGCTGAACGAGGAAATCTTAAAATACATCCATAAAGATAAGGTGGAGCAAGAAGCTGAGCAAATGGAGGAGCAAATGTCCGACCATATTGAAGATCTAATGCATTCAGGAGAAACATCACTGTTTTGGGGAGTACAAATCAAAGATATCGCCCAGAAGCTTGACAGAATGGAACTCCCATTCCAAGTCAAGCACCATACGAGACCTCATGATTTTATTTCTTTCTTTTCAGGAACCACTGGAACGAAAAAGTTTAAAAAGGTGACACAAGCATTGAATGAGACAAAATTCTTTTTGTCACTTTATCATTGGAAGAGACCCTTCAAAAGCAACGCTCATGGGAATGTCTTTAATCGAACATCCAAAACCACGCTGAGGCTCATTGACGGATGGACTTCAGTAATGTCTGGCTGAAGATGATAAAATTTAGCGCTAGTAGGGAGGCAACTCATGCAAAATTTTTAATTTAAATTTTTATTTTCTTGTGTATACATGTTGTACAGTTTTTAATGTTGTACGATATTTTTAAGGAAAAGCATAAACGGAGCATTTAAGGCAGGTGTAGGCACTGAATTTTTTGCATAAGACCAGATGATGAGTCTCGTATGGAGACAATACCTTTTAAGTCGCGGGAGTAGCAGGAAACGTATGCCAAAAGGGAAAATTCTGAAATTAATAGCTCATCAATTTTTAACTCGCTGGTTGTCCGTGGATTCGTTCAGTCGATTCTTGTTTTAAAAAAAAAATTTATTAAAAATCTTGGCCCAGAATCCACGCACCCATCCAAACCCTAACCCTAGCTCACCACTATATAAAGACCCCTAAGTTAACCTAGTTTTTTGGCTTCAGCCCGTGGAACTCATGCCAAAAAGAAAACAAAAGAGAAGAAAAACCAATTCCCTGGCTTCTCCCACATCACGCATGCAGCCTCCTTTCAGACACTCTCATCCATGGGCCACTCACAAAGGAATCACAACAACCCTAATCCCTTCGATAGAATCTGACCTCATGACTCAGGAACCTCGGCCTGCCTCCTATCCCTCTGGTCTCTATCATCCTATCAAAACAGCCCCCACAAGCGAAACCCGGCCTTTAACTGCCCCTTTCACCTTAACGCAACTCTCCCTCTTCTCTCTTGGTCCCTCTCTCCTCTTCTTTATTCTGGATTCTTCACGCCTTCTTCCCGCACACAGACACTCACGAAGAACAACAAAAAGAAACCCTAGGTTTTCAGCTCACTCGCTCATTCAGAGGCGCATCTTCCCTTATTTGCTTTGCGCTCGATAAAATAGTGAGGAGCTGTCAAGATTGTGGGAGAACTGAATGGAAGGCTGAACAAGTGTGAGGTTATCAGTCCCCATTTTGATATGGTGTCAAGGAGATTAAAGGTTGGACTGCTAGGTTTCTTCCGTAGAGACAGTTCGGGTACATTATGCTGACAACTTCTGCTGGTATTATGGACCATGAAAGGCGAGAAGGACTGATGTATTTAAAAGTATGGAAATCACCCGGATTTAAAAAAGAAGTGTTTTCTTTTGAGTTAATAAGGACTCTGGCTGATTGCGATGATAAAGTTACTCTACTTACTTGCATTGAACTGGAGTCCCGATTCTATGTTTTGCTTGTTGGATCAAAAGATTTGGATGCAAGGTTGTTCTACGTAAAAGAAAAATTAAAAGGTGTCATATGAATAAGCCATTTTTACTTTTAGTTACAGAGATTCAGTTGTGGGTTGTTTTCTTTTTTCAGTGTTGATAGAAAGACTGATGAGGTAAATAGAATTTGCACTGTAGCCCGTGATTGTTATATGTTTAGTTTGGGTTTTTTCGTGACAGTGATGGCAAATTGATGAAACTAGAGAAGATTCAAAACCACCTTCCCAGGTACTCCAAATAGGATGGTGAAGGAAAGAAGAGAAGGAGGGTTTTGATGGTAAAGATGAACATTTGGGTGGAGAAGAGGGGTATTTTGCATAAGCAGAAATGGGGGTTGTTGAGGAAGGATGATTTTTACGCAGGCCCATCGAAGTAACATTTGTGATTATCATAAGGGACTTGATATGGTGTTGTGGGTTTTCAAATGGCATCTTTGGTCTTATCAGATGCTTGATTTTGTGTGCATTCACTTGTTGTCAATTTCAGGGAAAAGATTACTGCAGCAGTTTTTAATGAGCTAGGGATTGGTTGATGTCTGGGTGTGAAGCTTGGGCAGTTTGCTAGTCTGGAGTGGGACAGCCCTTCACGGTAAACAAACCAAACCATTCAAAAATCACCCTAAAACAGTAAACAAACACCAAAAATAGTGAGCGGAACAGCGGTGAAAACAGAGAAAACAACAAACCAATTAAAACAGCAGAACGCTAACCCTTCCGGCGACGTCCGAACGCACTCTCGAGAAGCGACTTAAAAGGTAAGAACTGATGGCACCTTTTGTTGTATTTTATTTTGTCGTCTGGGAACACATGCTGTTGGAATGTGGAATACGTCCAACCGGGTATGCGAATCCTACATTGAAACGACAACATCTTGGGTCACATGTGATTATTCCGGCATTATTTTGTTTATTGGCCTTTTTATTATTTCGTATTTAATTTACATTTATTGTGTTTTATTTTTTTCGTATTTTTGTTTTGGTGTGTTGGAAAAAATAACCAAGCCCCAAGATCAACAAGAGCAAACAAAATATATATAATGAATGACAATATTGAAGTATGGCGGAATCATACTCACAAAAATCGAATGCGGATGCGTTGATGAAATGAAAACTTCTCCTTTGTGCAGTGATGAATTCGGCCAAGGTGGAAAGTGGCAGCTCCAAGCTTTGTTTGATCCTCCAAGCTCAAGGATTAGTTTCCCATAACACCTTTGTATGATCCCTTGAAGGTGCTAGCCTTTGTTGTGATTTTGAATGCACAACTTCTTCAAATCTTGCCAAAAATTGAAGAAATGGAGAGCCCAAAACTGCATGTAGTTTCGGCAATGTAGAGAGAGAGGAATTGAATGATTTTTTGTACAAAAATCAATTTATATTTATGCCATAATATTTATTAAATTAATAATAAACTTATGACACAAATCATGCAATGGCTTAGAGTGTCAAACACTCAAACTC
This sequence comes from Zanthoxylum bungeanum, assembly GCA_019454045.1. NCBI lineage: Eukaryota > Viridiplantae > Streptophyta > Magnoliopsida > Sapindales > Rutaceae > Zanthoxylum > Zanthoxylum bungeanum. Next base: position 19,350 of record SKCR01048228.1, read on the forward strand.
CATGCAAAACCATTGAGTGTATTGTACACTATCACCATGCAATGTATTACAATTAAATAATGCATAAAATGACATGTGTCATGTGGGCCCCACACGTTTCCAAATGAAAGTGGGCCCACGTGCACTCACGCGTGTTCGGGTTCGATATTTCCGAAATACCGAACTTACGTCGCGACGTTAATTAAATCGAATTTAAATAAATAATTGCGCCTAGCGAAATTATTATTTACGTCGCTAACGAATTAATTCTAAATTAACTCGTTTGCCCGAATTAAAATCTAATTAATTTCGCGTCGAAATCGAATTTCGATTATTATATCGAATATAATAATTTTACGATTAATTCCAAATTAATCGTTCTCTCTCTTTGTATAGTACTTTATCCAAGATAAAGTCTCTCCGTAATTAATCCAAGATTAATCGAGTTTGAATCATACGTCATTGGTGAATCTTCGGGAAGCGACCCAAGAGATCTCCGGATATGTTGGCAGTAAATACGGTCGTCGGATATCCGAACACGTACGTACCTCGTACTACGTTTTTACCGATTCACAAGACAAGGTTGGCTTCTAGCAAAGCGCCATGCCTACCCAATTCTCCAGAAATATTCTTATAGGAATATAAGATCTATATCAAGCGTAGTATACCGTAGTATTGCGTACATCGACCAGTATCGGATGATCACATGTTAGGCCTGGGGCTGGAAATGTGTCTGCCCCGTACGAAACATATATCGGACATCAAGCAACTAGTCTCTTTAAATCGGACAATCCTGACCTGGTCATATTGTCCCGACGGTTGCAACCTTTTATAGAGTACTAGTTCTGTGTCCTGCGTGATCATCACCTCCATATGTCTGAAGTGATACTTCCATCTCGACATCACATCCAGTACACTACGATTCTCGATAAACCCAGAAGAGGTGTACACAGAACCGGTTAAGGTCCCCAACCACCAAAACCAAAGTTTACCGATTGTCGCAAGTACTAGCGATGTAAGTCTCAGGTTAAGACCATATACACCTACCCTGATGCGGCCTCCCATAGACACGCAGACATACTACCAATGGGATTCCGCGGGGTCTATCCAGAGCGAAGCTGTTTTCCGTACCATCGGTAAAACACAACCTCCTATCGCACTTGCATAAGTATCCAATACTTAAATATATGAGAACTATGCCGTTGTGCCCTCACAACGTGCACAAGCGCAATACTAGTCTATTCCGCATTATCGATGTCCGATCTCGATAATACTCCGACTAGGGATATTTAATGATTAAACCTTTATGGATTGATACTGTCTCATATCATCTCAATCCGGTATTAATCATATGGACTTTCGCCATTTATATATCAAAGTAAATAATATTACAAAACGGCAAAAGGCAATTTCATTATCACATAGTTAATTTTGTACAATAATACAATATCATTTACAAACAGTGACGCTATGGGACATAATGTCTAACAATCTCCCACTTGGCCTATAGCCAGTCACTCAAGCATCTAATACCCGAACTATGTATGTGTCGTTCAAAAACTTGCTGAAGAACAGCCTTCGTCAGCGGATCTGCAATGTTGTCATCTGATGTGACCTTCTCGACCTTTACATCGCCACGATGTATAATCTCCCGAATCAGATGGTAACGTCGAAGAACATGCTTGGACCGTTGATGAGACCTTGGTTCCTTAGCCTGTGCTATAGCCCCGTTATTGTCACAATACAATGGAACGGGCTCAGCTGCTAACGGAACTACTCCTAATCCGATTAGGAACTTTCGGATCCAAACTGCCTCCTTTGCTGCTTCAGATGCAGCGATGTACTCCGCTTCTGTTGTTGAATCGGCAACAGTATCTTGCTTGGAAGATTTCCAGCTCACTGCTCCGTTATTCAAACAAAAAATGTACCCGGATTGCGACTTGTAGTCATCCTTGTCGGTTTGGAAACTTGCATCGGTATACCCAGATACCGCAAGTTCTCCACCTCCATAAATTAAGAAAGCATCCTTAGTTCGTTTAAGATACTTAAGGATATTCTTAACTGCTATCCAGTGACCTTCACCTGGATCGGCCTGATAGCGACTGCACATGCTCAAAGCATATGAGACATCAGGTCGTGTACATATCATGGCATACATGATCGATCCGACTGCCGAGGCGAACGGTATCCGACTCATGTTGTCTCTCTCTTCCTGAGTCTTAGGACACATGTCCTTAGACAGAGAGGTACCACGTACCATTGGAACCAATCCCCTCTTGGATTGTTCCATGTTGAATCGCTTCAACACTTTATCAATGTATGTACTCTGGGAGAGTCCAAGCTTTTCTAGATCTATCCCGGTAGATCTTTATTCCAAGAATAAAGGCTGCTTCTCCCAGATCTTTCATGGAGAATTTTAATGAAAGCCAAGCTTTCACCGACGTTAGCATGGGAATGTCATTGCCTATAAGCAATACGTCGTCGACATAAAGGACAATAAAAGTAAGTGCTCTCCCACTAACCTTCTTGTATACACAAGGGTCATCTGCGTTTTGCACGAAATCATATTCTTTTATGATCTCATCAAAACGCTGATTCCATGACCGTGATGCTTGCTTCAATCCATAAATGGATCGATTTAACTTACAAACCTTGTTTGCAAGTCTAGGTACGATAAAACCGTCAGGCTGTTGCATATAAACATCCTCCAAAAGGTTTCCGTTAAGGAAAGCGGTTTTAACGTCCATCTGCCATATCTCGTAATCGAAATATGCAGCTATTGCAAGCATTATCCGAATGGATTTAATCATGGCAACGGGTGAGAAGGTTTCGTCATAATCAATACCATATTGTTGACGATACCCCTTCGCTACAAGCCTAGCTTTGTACGTTTGTACGTTGCCATCCATGTCGGTCTTCTTCTTGAAGATCCATCTGCATCCAATAGGCTTTACGCCTTCTGGTGCATCAACCAGTGTCCAAACTTGGTTGGCGTACATGGAATCCATCTCGGACTTCATGGCTTCTTGCCATAAAGCGGAATCGATATTTTGTATCGCTTCCTCATACGTAGCCGGCTCATTATCCTCAATAAGATTAATATCTACATGAGGTGAGATCAGGAACCCATACCTCTCAGGTACTGTTCTGACTCTCTCCGACCTACGCGGTCCTTGTGTATGTGAAGTTTGTGGTACAGACTCATCCCGGACGGTCTGTTCTTGTTCCGTCGTTGATTCATTGCCAGGAACAGTATCACTACGATCTTCATCGAGTTCTACTTTCCTCCCACTTACCACTGCATTTATAAAATCCTTCTCAAGGAAAATGCTTGTAGAGCAACAAATACTTTGTTCTCTTGTGGGTGATAGAAGTAATATCCTTTGGTTTCCCTAGGATATCCTACGAAAAGGCATTTATCAGATTTGGGTTCAAGTTTGGTACCTTCCAAACGTTTAACATATGCCCAGCATCCCCAAATCTTCAGGAAAGAGAAACCTGGTTTCCTTCCTGTCCATATCTCATATGGAGTCTGTTCAACAGACTTCGACGGTACCTTATTCAAAATAAGTATAGCACTGTTTAATGCGTATCCCCAGAAGGATATTGGTAGCTCAGTGCGACTCATCATTGACCTTACCATGTCCAACAAGGTGCGGTTTCTCCGTTCGGACACACCGTTTAATTGCGGTGTTCCAGGAGGAGTCCACTGTGAAAGAATACCATATTCTTTCAAGTAATCTTGAAACTCATAACTTAAGTATTCGCCACCACGGTCTGACCGTAATGTCTTAATACTCTTCCCTGTTTGTTTCTCCTCTTCGTGTCGAAACTCTTTGAATTTCTCAAAAGTTTCCGACTTGTGTCTCATAAGATACACATAACCGTAACGAGATGCATCATCTGTGAAGGTTACGAAGTAGTGAAATCCACCTCTAGCCTGGCTAGACATGGGCCCGCATACGTCAGTATGAACGAGAGCCAACAGTTCTGTGGCACGTTCACCTTTACCGCTAAAAGGTGATTTAGGCATTTTGCCTAAAAGACAAGATTCGCAGACGTCATATGAATTGGGATCAAATTCGTCCAAGTACCCACTCTTCGAAAGTGTGGATATGCGAGTCTTGTTGATGTGTCCTAGACGACAATGCCACATATAAGCTTCATCTTTTAGATTACTCCTTTTGAGCCTTTTGTTTGTCATTTTAGGAGATTCATTTATATTCAAAATATAAAGACCGTTATTTGCAACAGCTGTGCAAATTTCTGCATCATTTTTATAAATAACACCCAGTGTTTCTAAATACAAAAGTGTAACCCTGCTGGGTTAACAAGGATACAGATATAATATTCCTAGTTAAACTAGGTACAAAATAACAGTTCAAAAGTTTAAGTACATGCCCTGAGGGCAGTTCTAAAACAAAAGTCCCTACGGCCAAAACAGCAACTGGTGTTCCGTTTCCGACCCGTAGATCCATCTCCCCGATGCCAGCACCCTGCTATCCTGCAGATCCTGCACATCAGTACAAATATGAGCACCACAACCAGAATCAAAAATCCAATTTTTAAAACTAGAAGTATTCATATTTATCTCAATAACAAACATACCAGAGGCGATAGCCTTGCCAGCCTTGATATCCTCCCTCTGCCCTTTGCCCATTCGGCAGTCACGTTTCCAGTGACCCCTCTTGCCGCAGTTGAGGCAGATGTCGCGAGATTTGTCCTTTGGCTTCCTAGAAGCCACTGTCAACTTGCCCTTGCCCTTGTTCTTGAACTTCTTCTTCCTCGCACCTCCAATTGCCTTGGGCCCAGCCCTTGGCGCATGAGAGGTCGATGCATAATGCGCCTCGCGCTTGCTCCCCTTTAGGAGTTCCTTTTCGGACTCCTTCAGCACGGACAACAACTCTCCAAGAGTGTCGTCAGTGTCCATCAACTTATAGTTGATGATGATTTGTTTCCAAGTATCGGGTAGCGATTGTAATAGCATATCAATCGTCAACTCTGCCTCCAAGACAATGCCCATCTTGGCTAACTCATCTATGTCAGCGATCATTTGAGTCCCGTGGGCCTCAACTGATGCGCCGTCTGTCATCCGGGAGCGGAAGAGTTTCCTTACTAGCTCATACCTCTCCATCCGCTTGTTGGTGCGGTGGAGATCACGCAATCTTGCCATCATGTTATAGGGATCCAAGTCCCTGTTCTGGCGTCTGAAATGCTGGGTCATTGCAGCTAGCATAACTGACTGAGCTTGGTCACAATCGTCACTATGAGTCTTCCATAACTCTAGCTCCAGTGGCTCAGTGGGTTTAGGCGGGAGAGGTCTCTGAATAGTATACAGCACCCTCTCAGCCCCAAGCACTATCTTGAGGTTCATTTCCCAGTCGGCAAAGTTTGTCCCTTTGAAGACATTATCGCCCATGATTATGTCGCGGACATTACCCTTGCCAGTCATCTTGACAACTATAGTCCAACTATAAAGTCAACGATGTTATGGGTACAGTCAAACTGTTACAAGCAAAATAACAATATATTAGTCCAACTAATTATTAAAATATTGACGAAATAATTTTGAAAGACGCGTAAGGCTAAGTATCTGAACGAAATTGCAAATTCAATAATAGCCTCCCACTATTTTCTTCAAGTCTCTAACCCTCTTGTGGAGAACTCGGGAAATCGCATTTCCTAGTGGGCTAGGATCCCGTTAAATAACACACAACCTTGACTTTGGCCAATAAAAGCTGTATGCTATTTAACTTAGGTAGATCTCTATGATCAATTGGATCTCATCCAATTCCTAGATCCGGTTAGGTGGACATCCAAGTCCCAAACATATGTATAATGTCAATGTATCCATTACATTTTCCTAACCCTATCCTCCGAATCATCTAGGCCTTGGCTTTGGCCAAAACAAACCTAATGATTCCAGTTAAGCGGGACCCATTGACGAGGAAAAAGTTTCGTAATCAATGTCATTGGACAAAAAGTGATCTTGACTTTGGCCAATAAAAATCACGATTTGGACAAGACACCGATATGCAACAAAACTCTCATGATTCAAGTACATCCTTGATTGACAAAGGTCTTGACTTTGGCCAAACAAACCAATGCCAACTTCGGATCTTGAACAAGAATCATTCAATGGAAGGAAAATCGCTTAATATTGTTTGAGGGATTTTTCGCGTAATTGGCAACCAATTAATTTATCTTTGTTAGGTCTCATCATCATACACCCTTAAGCATGCTTCTAAAACATCATAAAGCGCGTAAAGTAAAGTAATAGCGATATACGGATGGATATGAACAACAACTTGTTCCTAGAACAAATCACTCCCTTTCCTCTCCCCGCTAGCACTATTCTACTCTACTACCCAATTACATAATACAATAAGAGAAACCTCATTTACATTGAGGGGAATTAGGTGAGAAGAGAATACAAAGAGACAATAGAGAAAGGCTGGACACGCAGGTCCAATTTATAAATTCTAAATTTACAATAATTTCTAAAATTACCCTTCCCTTCTAATATCCATCCGATATACACTATTCATACATCACATCCACATTCATTCATTCAAGGCATGTTATACAACCAATCAAATCCAATTAATTAGTCTTTAATTAGGTGACAATACAATGTTCAAACAATTGTTTGCATTTGCGCGAGTCCAACTCAATTTGAGAATAAATACTTATAGTATGAATTCACGAATTATATCGAACTACTCGTTAAATCCAATTTAAGTCGTATTCAATACTAATCCTATTATTTAATTCTAAATTAAATATTTACACTTTTATTGTGCTTTTATAACTTAGATTCCAAATCTAATACAATCGGGTCTCAAAGCCCAACTAACATCTAATGTCCGTTTAATTAAAGTCCGATGGGCTTTCAATTGATTTCTTAGGCTTGGGTTTTGGTCAATGTATGGGTCAAACCCAATTACCAAGCCCAATAAGGAATCACCCTCATATGCCATAAAATCAATATCAAGCCCATAAGGCCCAATTAAACATAAAAGCCCATTTATTATATTGGGCTTAAATGGTGTGATTTAGGCCCATTTTGGATCCAATCCAAATGGTCCAAATCTACTTGGCCCAACCAAGCCCATTTTGTCCAAATATAATAGTTTTAGGCCCAATTCAAAATTAAGCCCAACTAACCAAATTTTAAAATTCCAAATTTTATAACTTAATTAATTAAAGTGTATTATCATGATTAATTCTTTAAATCAATATTCCCAAAATATCAAATTAATCCATTAATCATATTTTTATCTTAAATATATGTCCAACATTATTTAATCAAAAAATCAAGTCCCTAATCCTCCATCAAGCATTCGGCCAAGGTGATTAAAATGGTTCCGATTTCGTTTTCAATCCAATCGAGTTACAAATCATCATTCCATATTGTTTCAAGTCATCTAATGTCTTAAAATTAAAAAATCATCTAGTCCATATGCTTGCATGTATTCGGCCAAGCCTCATTTGGGTTGGAAAAATTAATCCAATTTATTTTCCATGAAATTGATGATGTATAATCTAAATAACATACATCTAAGCATATTTAATCAAGCAAACTCATCAAATCATGCTTCATACAATTTTCCCCAAATAACATCCTAATATATTTGCATGCTCTTTAAGCTCAATGATACCATTGTTGGAAAAAATAACCAAGCCCCAAGATCAACAAGAGCAAACAAAATATATATAATGAATGAACATATTGAAGTATGGCGGAATCATACTCACAAAATCGGAATGCGGATGCGTTGATGAAATGAAAACTTCTCCTTTGTGCAGTGATGAATTCGGCCAAGGTGGAAAGTGCAGCTCCAAGCTTTGTTTGATCCTCCCAAGCTCAAGGATTAGTTTCCCATAACACCTTTGTATGATCCCTTGAAGGTGCTAGCCTTTGTTGTGATTTTGAATGCACAACTTCTTCAAATCTTGCCACAAAAATTGAAGAAATGGAGAGCCCAAAACTGCATGTAGTTTCGGCAATGTGAGAGAGAGGGAGTTGAATGATTTTTGTTACAAAAATCAATTTATATTTATGCCATAATATATTTAAATTAATAATAAACTTATGACACAAATCATGCAATGGCTTAGAGTGTCAAACACTCAATTTCCATGCAAAACCATTGAGTGTATTGTACACTATCTCCATGCAATGTATTAACAATTAAATAATGCATAAATGACATGTGTCATGTGGGCCCCACACGTTTCCAAATGAAAGTGGGCCCACGTGCACTCACGCGTTCGGGTTCGATATTTCCGAAATACCGAACTTACGTCGCGACGTTAATTAAATCGAATTTAAATAAATAATTGCGCCTAGCGAAATTATTATTTACGTCGCTAACGAATTAATTCTAAATTAACTCGTTTGCCCGAATTAAAATCTAATTTTAATTTCGCGTCGAAATCGAATTTCGATTATTATATCGAATATAATAATTTTACGATTAATTCCAAATTAATCGTTCTCTCTCTTTGTATAGTACTTTATCCAAGATAAAGTCTCTCCGTAATTAATCCAAGATTAATCGAGTTTGAATCATACGTCATTGGTGAATCTTCGGGAAGCGACCCAAGAGATCTCCGGATATGTTGGCAGTAAATACGGTCGTCGGATTATCCGAACACGTACGTACCTCGTACTACGTTTTTACCGATTCACAAGACAAGGTTGGCTTCTAGCAAAGCGCCATGCCTACCCAATTCTCCAGAAATATTCTTATAGGAATATAAGATCTATATCAAGCGTAGTATACCGTAGTATTGCGTATATCGAACCAGTATCGGATGATCACATGTTAGGCCTGGGGCTGGAAATGTGTCTGCCCCGTACGAAACATATATCGGACATCAAGCAACTAGTCTCTTTAAATCGGACAATCCTGACCTGGTCATATTGTCCCGACGGTTGCAACCTTTTATAGAGTACTAGTTCTGTGTCCTGCGTGATCATCACCTCCATATGTCTGAAGTGATACTTCCATCTCGACATCACATCCAGTACACTACGATTCTCGATAAACCCAGAAGAGGTGTACACAGAACCGGTTAAGGTCCCCAACCACCAAAACCAAAGTTTACCGATTGTCGCAAGTACTAGCGATGTAAGTCTCAGGTTAAGACCATATACACCTACCCTGATGCGGCCTCCCATAGACACGCAGACATACTACCAATGGGATTCCGCGGGGTCTATCCAGAGCGAAGCTGTTTTCCGTACCATCGGTAAAACACAACCTCCTATCGCACTTGCATAAGTATCCAATACTTAAATATATGAGAACTATGCCGTTGTGCCCTCACAACGTGCACAAGCGCAATACTAGTCTATTCCGCATTATCGATGTCCGATCTCGATAATACTCCGACTAGGGATATTTAATGATTAAACCTTTATGGATTGATACTGTCTCATATCATCTCAATCCGGTATTAATCATATGGACTTTCGCCATTTATATATCAAAGTAAATAATATTACAAAACGGCAAAAGGCAATTTCATTATCACATAGTTAATTTTGTACAATAATACAATATCATTTACAAACAGTGACGCTATGGGACATAATGTCTAACATTGTGTTAATTTTATCTTCCTTGTTATTTCGCATATATCTCTTCGGTTATTTATTTCATATGCATTATCATATTTCTGTATGTCAAATTGGGTTTAATGATTGCATTGTGTTGATGCTTGCTTGTTATCCCCTTGCGGATATCAATGGAAACCCCCAGACATAAATTCCGTACCAAATCCGAATGGACGGTAATGCTTCTGTACTTGGGATACAACTCCACGTACCACTCGGGAACTATTGACATAAGCCCTGATCAACTTCCTTATTTTCTATCATTTATTGATGACGTTTTTGCCTTTGATTATTTATTATTTTTCATTTCCGCATCTTGTACTCTTATGTAACATGCTTCCATTGTTCGTAATGTTTATGGGTATCAACTTGTATGTCATTTGAATTATTTTGATGTACTGCATAAGATTCGGTTAGTTTATTGAACAAATCACATATTAAGTGACTTAAGTAAGGGACCATTCCGAACCCAATGGTTTGAGGTCTTCCCTTGCGAGGGGTGAGTGCGGCCTTAATCACTTTTCCTGGTTCACACCGGTGGCGACTCCATGTTATTTCTCCGGTTTAGTTCCTCCACGGACCACTCTGTACTCCCGACTAGGCCGTGAGCCTAGACGGCGTCGTCAGTTTCTGTGTCCTACAGTCTGGCGACTCCACTGGGGATTTAGAGAATTGGCCCCGAAATAATGTCTTGTAATTTTGGATTTGTGCTTTAATTAATCATGTCTACAGTGGGTTGAAGGGGTTTAGTTAAAGGCATTGTCAGCGAGAGCCTTTGTCCGCACTCCCGTAAACCCACATGTGAACCTTAGTCATAGAACTAGTAGAAATTATTATTATTATTTTTTATTTGATGTTTTGGATCTAGTTGGACATTTTGTCAAAAGATGTGAACTTGTTGGGCCATTTAAACTGGGACGAGTTCGTGTACTTTGACAGTTGAGCCAAAAGCTTCTAAAATATCGGTGGGCTATTTTATGTTTAGGCCTCTTATCATTTGAAGTTGTTTAGCCATGTTATCGCAAAGTGTAAACATGTTGGGCCTTTTCAACTGGGACAAGTTTGCACCGCGCAATAGTGTGATTGAATACTTTAAAATGATAATGGGCCAACTAGTGTACAAATTCTTAAATGGGCTTATATATTACATACATTGCACGTATCTCATGCATACACGCATCATGTTAACCCCGTGTCTTAAAAGCCATCATAGATATCCGTTGGGTTAGAGAAGAAAAAGAAAGAGGTTTGTCAAGAGGAGTTTAGCAAACATGGATAGCAGGGAAGAGGAAATCGAGAAACAGAAAACCTCACGGCAAGGATAGAAAGACCATTGGGGGGGCCTTCAAAAAAACGAGAAAAAAAAAGAAAAAAAAAAGAGAAGAGAAAAAAAAATTGTTTGTTTTTAGTCATTTATCTGACGCTTTGAGTAATTGATCTATGTTAGACTCGTAAGCACCTGATTATGGTTCTTAGCGGTGAAAACCTGAGTAGTTAGCAAAATGACTAGTCGAAGAAATTGTAGGTCGGTGATGACCGTTTGCTTAGATGTATATCCTGACTTGCTTGTGTTATGATGTGTGGTATGGTTGAAAATAAAAGAAAAGTCTCTAAAGTAAAAAAAATAAAAATAGACCGCCTATAACCGATAAGCGTGAAGCTACCCATGAGCGAGTATTAGGATCACCATGAAGAGAAATGCTACCTTAAAGGGTAGGTGTGTTGAAAAAAAAAAAGAAAAAAAAAGAAGTTCAAAATGAAAAGAGAAAAGAAAGAGACAAGAGAAAAATAGAAAGAAAACCATACTACATTGAGCACAGAAAAGCAACTGCAGGCATAATTGAGACATCTAGGTTGGTTTGACCCATCGATCCCGATTTTTGAAACAAAATCATTGAGTTAGCTTACCTAGGGTTGAATCCGCAAAGGAACCTTTGCACACACACACTTTGAGTCTAGCTTAGATCATTTATTCAAAGACTTGGATTGAGTTGCGTTGAATGTTGTGAAGGTTCTCTGGTTTCAATACAAATCATTCTTTGACGGCAATAATATGTGTAACTATTGGGACTATTTCATAGCATGTGATATAGTATGATATGGAAGGCCCCACCATGTGTTTCATCTTGACCAAGTACAAACAGCGGAGAGCATAAAGGTAAACCAAGACTGGGGGCGACTAGTCTACCACCTCACGAATCCGAGATATAACAAGATATTGAGTCATGAGACCAGAGAGAAGACTGAGCAATCACCTGGAGAGCTGGTGGATGACCTAACCCAACGGAATAGGAAATTCATTCATGCATACATCCATACACGTACAATATTTTGCATTCCCTTTTTTGTGTTTGTTTTGTTTTGTATTCACAGGTATCAAAAGAAGAAAAAGAGAAAGCGGCAAAGACAAGCCCACCAGAAACAACAACATAGCATCATTAGTTTCGGTAATAAATCATAGGGTCGAGGCCCACATCAGCATAAGTTTTGGGGATGAGTCCCCAGGTTGAATCCCGCATCATCAATATCAGTTTTGGGGATGAGTCCTAGGGTCGAGGCCCACGTTAGTATCAATTTTGAGGATGAGTCCCAAGGTCGAGGCCCATATCAACATCAGTATCAGCTTTGGGGCGAAGCCTACGTCAGTACCAGTTCAAGGGCGAGGCCCACATCAGTATCAGCTTTGGGGCGAGGCCCAGATCAGTTGGGGCGAGGCCCACATTAGTATCAGTTTGGAGGGAGGCCCATATCAGTTTGGGGTGAGGCCCACATCAGTTTTAGTCTGGGGCGAGGCCCACATCCGTATCAGTCTGGGGCGAGGCCCACATCAATATCAGTCTGGGGCGAGGCCCACATCAGTATCAATCTGGGGTGAGGCCCACATCAGTATGAGTTTGGGGCGAGGCCCACATCAGTATCAGTTTGGGGTGAAGCCTACATCAGTATCAGTTTGGGGCGAGGCCCACATCGGTGTCAGTCTGGGGCGAGGCCGACATCAGCATCGGTCCGGGGGTGAAGCCCACATCAGTATCAGTTTGGGGCGAGGCCCATATCACTATCAGTCCCAGGGTTGAGGCCCACATCAGTATCAGTTTGGGGCGAGGCCCACATTAGTATCAGTTCAGGGTTGAGGCCCACACATCATCAGTGTCAGTTTTGGGGATGAGTCACAGGGTTGAGGCCCACATATCATCAGAAAGCCGGGAATGACACTCCGAAAATGGAGCACGGTCCGGAAATGGACCACTATCACATCATCAACACTTTGGGTATGCAGATACAGTATCAGTTTTGCCGGGTACGGCACTCTGGGAGTGAGGCCCATAATAGCATCATTATCAGTTTTACCGAGTATGGCACTCCGAGTATAAAGATACATCATCATCAGCAGTTTTGGGGATGCGTCCCAGGGTCGAGGATCCACTACATCATCAATTTGAGGGCGAGGCCCACATTGTCAGTGGTATTGGGATGCGTCCCAGGGTCGAGGTGCCCCCATTGTCGGTTGCAGTTTCGGGATGCTTCCCAGGGTCGAGGGCCCACTGCATCATCGGTTGTAGTTTCAGGTCGAGGTGCCCAGGGTCGAGGTGCCCACTACATCATCAGTTCGAGGGCGAGGTCCCTATTGTCAGTGGTGTTGGGTCGAGGTGCCCAGGGTCGAGATGCCCTCGTTGTCGGTTGTAGTTCCGGGTCGAGGTGCCTAAGGTCGAGGTGCCAACTACATCATCAGTTCGAGGGAGAGGTCCCTATTGTCAGCGGTGTTGGGTCGAGGTGCCCACTACATCATCAGTTCGAGGGCGAGGTCCCTATTGTCAGCGGTGTTGGGTCGAGGTGCCCAGGGTATAGGTACCCCCATTGTCGGTTGTAGTTCCGGGTCGAGGTGCCCAGGGTCGAGGTGCCCACTACATCATCAGTTCGAGGGCGAGGTCCTTATTGTCAGCGGTGTTGGGTCGAGGTGCCCCCGTTGTCGGTTGTAGTTCCGGGTCGAGGTGCCCAGGACCGAGGTGCCCACTACATCATCAGTTCGAGGGCGAGGTCCCTATTGTCAGTGGTGTTGGGTCGAAGTGCCCAGGGTCGAGGCCCCCATTGTCAGTTGGAGTTATTGGGATGCGTCCCAGGGTCGAGGCCCACTACATCATTAGTTTTTGGGATGCGTCCCAGGGTCGAGACCCACATTGTCAGTGGTATTGGGATGCGTCCTAGGGTCGAGGCCCCCGTTGTCGGTTGCAGTTATTGAGATGCGTCCCAGGATCGAGGTCCACTACATCATCGACTCAGTTCGAAGCAGTAGGCAAGTCAGGTGGCAGCTGGCGAGCCAGGTAAGTAAAAATGCATTGCATAACTTTGATAGGATTGTCATTGTCACACACTGCACAAGTCCCATCAAAGTGGGGACGACTGTAGACACTGGATTTTTTGTATAAGACCCAATGATGAGTCTCATATGGAGACACTACCTTTTAAGTCGCGGGAGTAGCAGGAAACGTATGCCGGAAGGCAAAATTCTGAAATTAATAGCTCGTCAATTTTTAACTCGCTGGTTGTCCGCGGATTCGCTCAGTCGATTCTTGTTTTTTAAAAAAATTAATTAAAAATCTTGGCCCAAAATCCACGCACCCATCCAAAACCCTAACCCTAGCTCACCACTATATAAGGACCCCTAATCTGAACCTAGTTTTTTGGCTTCAGCCCATGGAACTCACGCCAAAAAGAAAACAAAAAGAGAAGAAAAAAACCCTAATCCTCTGGCTTCTCCCATCACGCATGCAGCCTCCTTTCAGACACTCTCATCCATGGCCACTCACAAAAGAATCACAAAACCCTAATCCCTTCGATAGAATCTGACCTCACGACTCAGGAACCTCGGCCTGCCTCCTATCCCTCTGGTCTCTATCATCCAATCAAAACCAGCCCCCAAAAGCGAAACCCAAGGCCTTCAACTGCCCCTTTCACCTTAAACGCATCTCCATCTTCTCTCTTGGTACCTCTCTCCTCTCTCTATTCTGGACTCTTCACGCCTTCTTCCCCGCACACAGACACTCACGAAGAACAACAAAAAGAAAAACCCTAGGTTTTCAGCTCACTCGCTCATTCAGAGGCGCATCTTCCCTTCTTTGCTTTGCGCTCGATAAAATGGTCAGGAGCTGGCAAGATTATGGACGAACTGAATGGAAGGCTGAACAAGTGTGAGGTTATCAGTCCCCGTTTTGATGTGGTGTCAAGGAGATTGAAGGTTGGACTGCTAGGTTTCTTCCGTCGAGATAGTTCGGGTACATTGGGCTGACAACTTCTGCTGATATTATTGACCATGAAAGGCAAGAAGGACTGATGTATTTAAAAAGTATGGAAATCACTCGGATTTAAAAAGGAAGTGTTTGCTTTTGAGTTAATAAGGACTCTGGCTGATTGCGATGATAAATTTACTGCATTGAACTGGAGTCCCGATTCTATGTATTTGCTTGTTGGATCAAAAGATTTGGCTGCAAGGTTGTTCTACGTAAAAGAAAAATTAAAAGGTGTTCATAGGAATAAGCCATTTTAACTTTTTGGTCACAGAGATTCAGTTGTGGGTTGTTTTCTTTTTTTCAGTGTGATAGAAAGACTGATGAGGTAAATATAATTTACACTGTAGACCGTGATTGTTATATGTGTAGTTTGGTTTTTCGTGACAGTGATGGCAAAATTGATGAAACTAGAGAATATTCAAAACCACCGTCTCCAGGTACTCCAAATAGGGATGGTGAAGGAAAGAAGAGAAAGGATTTTGATGGTAAAGATGAAGATTTGGGTGTAGAAGAGGGGTATTTGCATAAGTAGAAATGGGGGTTGTTGAGGAATGATGATTTTACGCAGGCACCATCGAAAGTAACAGCTTGTGATTATCATAAGGGACTTGATATGGTTGTTGTAGGGTTTTCAAATGGCATCTTTGGTCTATATCAGATGCTTGATTTTGTGTGCATTCACTTGTTGTCAATTTCAAGGGAAAAGATTACTGCAGCAGTTTTTAATGAGCTAGGGAATTGGTTGATGTCTGGGTGTGCAAAGCTTGGGCAGTTGCTAGTCTGGGAGTGGACAGCCCTTCACGGTAAACAAACCAAACCACTCAAAAATCACCCCAAAACAGTAAACAAAACAACCAAAAATAGTGAACGGAAACAGCGAGTGAAAACAAAGAAAACAGCAAACCAATGAAAACAGCAGAAACGCTAACCCTTCCGGCGACGTCCCAACGCACTCCCGAGAAGCGACTTAAAAGGTAAGACCTGAGGGCACCTTTTGTTGTATTTTATTTTGTCATCCTGGGAACGACATGCTTGGTTGGATGTGGAATACGTCCAACCGGGTATGCAAAGTCCTACATTGAATACGGCCAAATTCTTTGGTCACATATTTATTATTCCGCATTTATTTTGTATTATTGGCCTTTTATTATTTCGTATTTAATTTACATTTATTGTTGTTTTATTTTTCCGCATTTTTGTTTTGTGTTATTTATCTTCCTTGTTATTTCGCATATTATCTCTTCGGTTATTTATTGTCATATGCATTATCATATTTCGTGTATGTCAAATTAGGTTAATGATTGCATTGTGTTGATGCTTGCGTGTTATCCCTTGCGGTATATCAGATGGAAACCCAGACATAAATTCTGTAGCCAAATTCGAATGGACGGTAATGCGGTCTGTACTTGGGATACAACTCCACGTACCACTCGGGAAATATTTACATAAGCCTGATCAACTTCCTTTTATTTGCTATCTATTCATTGACGTTTTTGCCTTTGATTATTTATTATTTTCATTTCCGCATCTTCTACTCTTTAATGTAACATGCTTCCATTGTTTCGATTAATGTTTATGGTGTGCAAACTTGTATGTCATTTGAATTATTTTGCATGTACTGCATAAGATTCGGTTAGTTTATTGCACAAATCACATCATTACAAGTGACTTAAGTAAGGGACCATTCCGAACCCAACGGTTTGAGGTCTTCCCTTGCGAGGGGTGAGTGCGGCCTTAAATCACATTTTCCCGGTTCACACCGGGTGGCGACTCCATGTTATTTCTCCGGTTTAGTTCCTCTGCGGAACACTCCGTACTCCCGACTAGGCCGCGAGCCTAGAACAGCGTCTTCGGTTTCTGTGTCCTACAGCAGGGCAAGATAAGAGGAATGGTGTTTGGCAAGCACAAGGATGTGATTTAATTCATTAGTGATGGCTGAGTAAGGAATGGATTCTTGAGACGCATTCTAATGGATTTATATACCAAACGAGTGGCCTATTGCGTACACAATTCTTTTTCCTTAATACTTACTTTGATTTGCATTTCGATTGTGACTTCCTTAATTTTCATCGACATGATCCAGACTTTTTGACTTTCACGATTTATTTTATTGTTTAGCTAATAATTGTCATTTGGCAGATACTAGTGCTATTATTACTCACCCTTTTTCAGATTCTATAAGTTCAGCTCGTCAATGCACTCTTGAAGACATCCAGATTTGAGAAAAAATACATAAAAAAAAATTAAAAAATGGAAGCAACTTCAAGAAGATGAGTTATAAATATTTGTGTGTTTTACGGTAGTAGTGTTGGTTCTAAGCCAGAATTCGTTGTAGCAGCATAGGAATTGGGTCGAGTCATAGCTAAAAGGAATATGCACTTAGTATATGGCGGTGGCAATCTTGGACTAATGGGGTACGTTTCAAGGGCCGTACAGGAATGAAGTAGTCAAGTTTTGGGAATCATCCCAAAATATTTGGCAGAGGCAAATCTTATAGGACCATTAAATGGAGATGAATGCATCGTACCAGGTATGTCTGAATGACTTATGGAAATGATTAATCGTACTGATGCTTTTATTGCTTTGCTAGGAGGCTTGGGTACGATGGAGGAAATTTTTACAGTGCTATCTTGGGCGAACTTGAACATACACCAGAAACCGATTGGATTGTTTAATGCTGATGGATTTTATGATTTTCTTTGTGTGTTTCTTGATGATGCCCGGAGAAATGGGTTCTTGTCAAAACCTATAAAATATATCATTTTCATTGCCAGAACTGCCAATGATTTAATTGACCAACTTTTAGCCTTTGAACCACAAATTGACCTTATCCATCCAAGATTAACTAGTCTGATAATGATCGTGGTAAGAAGAGTCGGATAAATCTGGATCCTAACGTTTAATTTTCTTTTTAGATGTAGAATTTCAACTAACTAGGTACTGTTTTCTAAACTCTTAATCTATTTTTTAGACATTGGGGACAATGTCTCAATTAGGTTTGGGGCAGGGGAATAGTTGACTAGCATCTTGTAAATATTTTTTTTGTGTTGTTTTTATTTTATTTTTAGTCAAAAATTCTCAAAAATTTAAAACAAAAAAAATGAGAAAATGAAAAAATAAATTTGATTTTTGATTTTTGTTTTTAACTTGACTAATCAGGTGGAATGATGTTTGAGATAGTTGTGTAAGGAATTTCAACTCCTGAGACGTATCTCAACCTATTTCGTAACAACTTAATTTTTGTTTATTTCCTTTTGAATTATTTAATTTGTGAATTCTCCATAAAACTGACTAAAATAGATCTTCATATGCTTAGTTGACATGTATTATCAAAATGTATGGTAACATACGGACATGAGTTGTAATATTCAGTGCTCTAGTTTAATTGGAGGAAGCATATAAAAAAAGTGATGGAATAAAAAAAATGTGTATATAAATAATAAAACATCTGAGATCCGAGTAATTAAGTCTGTATGTGTGTTTTAACATTTAGTGCCCTAAAACCAACTGATTTGGGAGTCATTGGCCCAAAGCTCGCTACATAGATTGAAGATGTTGTAAAAAAAAAGATATCTGAAATCCGAGTAATTAAGTTAGTAACGGAGTCTTAACACCTAGTGCCTTAAAGCCAAATGGCTTGTGAGTCACTGACCTAAAGCTCGCTACATGGATTGAAGATATTGTAAAAAAATAAAAATTCCGAAAAAAATTACATTTCTAAAAAAGGTGTGAATTATGATATAACTTTAGGACAAAAATATTACTCTCTTTTCAACTACACTTGTGAATATTGTGGGCACAATGAGCTGATTAATACTTTGTTGGTTGTGTGTATGAAGAATGGTAAAAATAATTGGAGAATTTACTTATTTGGTAATTTAGAAAGAAATAAAACAATTATTAACTTGGACAAGAAGTTTCACTTGTTTATTCACTAACTTATTTATTCTTTTTTCTTTTTTCTCTTCTCTTTTTGCTTTTGTGTGCATTAGATTGACCTTTATGGGTATCGTTGCTGTAAACCCTCTCGAGGCTACAACTCGTCCACTATGGACACCTAGGTGTTTAAAGGTTTGTTGCATATGCTAAATACAACTGTGATCCCTTCGAAAGTGGCTTAGCTTAGTTTAATTCAGTTACTTATTTTATTTTATATTGTTGTTTTGCTCATGGACTAGCAAAATATTAGGTTTGGAGGTGTGATGAGTAGTAAATATATCACTATTTCCCATCCCTTTAACCTGATATTATGTTTAGTTTCTCAGGTTTTATGAATTTTTTTATGTGTTTTGTGTTATTTTGTAGATAAATTAGGTTTCAGGACTCACTGAAATCTATTCTGGGCTAAAACATCGAAAAACAGACAAAAATGGTAAAAAAATAAATTTCTTGCTAAAATGCGCCATTTGCTAAAATGCGCCATTTTCTAAAATGCACCGTCTGCTATCATTCACCACTAACGTGCGCCTGGCATATGTCAAAATCAGAGAAACTTGCTATCATGCGCACTTGAAAACATGCGTCTGCCACGTGTCAACATCACATCAATCTTGCTAATTTGCGCCGGACACGTGTCATCATCACATGCTGCAGACATTTACTGTTCATGTGTCGCGATGTAGATCACCTACGCATCACGACACGCGACCTCCGTGGACACGTGTCAGTATTTCATGAAGAACGCATTTACGCTTTGGCGCGTCATGACGCGAATGCCTAATTTTTGCCTATAAATTATGTTCGATTTCATTTAGAATTTTCATACTTTCCTTAAGGTTCTAATAAGGATCTAAGGACTGTATCTTGTGTGTTTAATTTTTGTAATTTAAATTATGCATTTTTTTTCCAGTATTAGTAGTAGTTTATTTTATTTACTTTTCTTTTATGTTTAGTAGTTAAATTTCCGTTGGGGGAAGGGTTAAGCTTTTATTAGTAAAATTTAGATTCATATCCCTTAAATTATAATATATAAATTATCTTAAAACCTGACTTAATTAGATACCGCCTTAAAGGTCTCATCGACGATCCAGATATATACTTCTATATTCATCTGATTCGTTCGGATCATACATCGTGGCGATGTGATGATCGTATAAATCGCGTCAGACGATAATCAAACAAATCCGCTGATGAAAACCTTTTCTCAGCAATTTGAGCGAACCGTACATAGTTCGGATGTGGGACACTTGAGTGACTGGCTATGTGCCAAGTGGGAGATTGTTGGACAAAATGACCCATAGCGTCACTATTTGCACAGATAATTGTGTTATTGTAGCAAATTAACTATGTAACAAGGAAATTGCACTCTCGTCATTTGTGATTAGATCACCATAGATATATAAATGAAGAGAGGTCCCTATGATTAGTTCCTGGATTGAGATGATATGAGACAGTATCAGTCCACGAAGGATTAATCATTAAATATCCCTAGCCGTAGTATTATCGAGACTGGACATCGATAATGCGGAATAGGCTAGTATTGCACTTGTGTGCGTTGTGAGGGCACAACGACATAGTTCTCATATATATATAAGTATTGGATACTTATGCAAGTGCGATAGGAGGTCGTGTTTCACCGATGGTACGGGAAACAGCTTCGCTCTGGATAGACCCCTCGGAATCCCATTGGTATTATGACTATGTGTCTATGGGAGGCCGAAATCAAGGTAGGTGTGTATAGTCTTAACCTGAGACTTGCATCGCTAATACTTGCGATAATCGATAGACTTTGGTCTTGGTGGTACAGGGCTTTAACCGGTTTTGCGTACACCACTTCTGGGTTTATCAGAGAGTCGTAGTGTATTGGGTGTGATGTCGAGACAGAAGTATCACTTCAGTCATATTGGAGATGATGTCACGCAGGATGCGGTATTAGTGCTCTTAAGTGATGCGCATCCAATCGTGATATTATGACCA